>JAVJIX010000456.1:132500-135561 GCA_036785185.1 Paratrypauchen microcephalus | reverse complement strand
GCTCCAGTGTTTTTAATCTCGATACACCTTCCCTAGAATTATTTGAATCATTTCAATTGCTAATCTCTTCTAAAAAAAAAAAAAAAAAAAAGAAAAGAAAATGTACCACTACATGACATCACAGGGTGGAACAGAGCATTTTGAGCTTTGGAGATGTAAACAGACTAATAATAAAGAGTTTCTCAAACATGTGTGAATGAAACAAAACACAGCTCCAGGTCTGTTTTGACAACGTAACAACTTTATAACATGATTTAAAGCTCACAAGAGTCAGTTTTGTCTAAGAGAGGACATTTAACAAACACACAGGAGTGTGGAGAGAACTGGTGAGTAGAGAGGCAGTGTTAATGAGGCTAAAACCAATAGCTGTGAGCCTGGATGTCGAGATGTGTTTTATAGATGATTCGAATCGGGCGGGGCCAATATCTGTGAGTGTGAGTGATGTACAGCCATTTGAAATCCTCCCACAGAACTCTTTCTTTAAACAATAGAATGTGATTTTCAAAATGAAATCATAGTACTTTCTTTTCTATTCCCATGTGTCCTTATATGTGTGTTCTCCCTCAGCGGTCCTGTAGGTTCCACAGTGGTCCATGGGCGTATACTGGTCTATGTGCTCTATGTTCTGATCCACCAGTACGTATGACAACCACACGTACTGATGCACATGAATACTGAACACACAGAAATAATCCTACTTTATTTTTCTAGATTTTATACTTGTGTACATTTATTATTATCAAAAAAATACAACAAATAAATTAATGAATAAAATTCCCTTACGTTGTCTGCACCAGTATTTGCGTACAACAGTTGTGGTGTGTTGTCATCATGTGGCCAGAGAGAGGCGCTGTTCTTTTCTTCTACCACGTAAGCCCACTACAGCTGCTGTCACTTACCACTGCAACAAAACCTCAATATTCTGACACAAAAAAATGTAAGTTTTTATTTTAATTTTTAAGATTTTTTTTTTTAAACAGTTCTTATTACAGAGAGGAACTTTATGAGCACATGTATTTACTTGCTAATGTTACTAAAATACTAATAATCACTTTACTAGGGCATTATAGTTGCTTAAAATTAAACAGACCTGGAGTTCTGTTTAATTCACATAACACAAACCCTGCATAGTTCTTCTCTCAAATTGAAAACTGAAACAAAACTCTATAACTGTTAAACTATCACTTATCACAAGGTGGAGGAGAGCTTTTTGAACTTTGTAGCTGTTACTCAAACATGTGTGAATGAAACAAAACCACTCCAGGTTGAATAACATTCTAACATGGCTTAAAGCTCACAGGAGTCAATTTGTGTAACACAGGACCTTTAAAGATGTATGTATTACATTTTGGAACATTCATGGCTATAGAGCTATAAAATTGTGAAAGAAATCATTGTTAATTCATTATTGAAAACAGATATGTATATAGAGTTTATATAGAAAATAATCTATAGAATACAAAAGTCTGACACATATCGCCCTCCTCGTGTGTGCTTACGTCATGATTATATCTTCTGCTTCTTCTAAATTTAGCAGAAGGCTCTCTCCCTGTCTCCTGGCAACCTCCCTGCACCTGTCTACACCTGTCGGAGGCACTTGCAGGTGCTCTCCCACACTTGTAGCTATTCAGTATTTTGGGCCTTTGTGTCTGTGAATGAACTGGCTGAGGTAGTGGATTAGAAAATAGTAACAACCTTGGATTTTGTACTATGCAAGAGTAACTTTATGGAGCTTTCTACCGTGTTATAGCATTGGGCTTTCAGCAAATATGCCTGCATTGCAATGCTCTGCCAACAAGATTATTGGTGATTAGTGATGTAACGATATCCACATTTCTCTGTAAGATATTTTCACGATATGCAGCTCAGAGTATGATATTTATTGTGACCTTTTGAGGCTAACCAAATTGTGAGTGACTATTTCCTTTAAAAGCCTTGACTAATCTTTGGTTCTGTCATAAACCAAAGAGTTAAGATATAAAAGTGCTTAATAAGTTATTTCATCATGTAAATTGGACTGAAACAGAGCAAAAACATGGTCTGGTTTTTTAGCTATTGTTGCACCATAACAATGAATTCAAGCAATGGGACTTGTGATGGTCCACGATATTATTGAGAGACTTTTGACGATACAATATCACGATATTTCAGTTATTGTTACATGTAGGATTCAGCAGCTATTCAACTTCACGGCCCATTGTTGTGTTGTTTATGGCGACGTCAGCTCCCATTGGGCACCACAGTTTTCTAAGGCAGAAGTCAGTACACTTGTTTCTTTTATTAAGTTGTTTTAGATCAATATTGTGATTTAAAATGTCATAATGATCCACAGGTGTCAGAGATTAGAACTTTAGAGCAGACACAAGCACAGTAGGTTTTTGTTATTGCACATGTCGTAGATCTCACCTCTCTTGTATTGATTAACCACTGACTTGTGTCTTCTAGGGAAGCCCGCTCATAATAACAATGATAGACAAAATAACTTTCATGCCATACTGTGGTATACTTCAGGCATCGCTATAACATCTCTATGGTGACCAGCAGGAGACATTGTGATACTGTGAAAGTCAACTTAAAGAGGGACCAAAGAAAAGAGTTGGGGTATAAGGAGTAAAGAGTGTGAGGAACAGTGTGATTGCTCTAACAGGTATCCACACTTCAAACTGTAATCAGGCAGTAATGTGTGATGTCATGTAGTACTTGAAAAATGCAATGGCCATTGGAGGTAGCACACACTCAGTTTTGGACTGTTTTTGACCAGAAAGCTACAAATATTCAGTTTGTTTAGTAGCAAAACCAGTTGATTTAGTGTTTATTTCCATTTAACTGCAGAGTACTCAACATGGCAGCATGGTGGCTGTCGCTGAGTGGCTAGCACTGGTATTTGATCCCCGGGGTCTTTTTGTGTGGACTTTGCATGTTCTTCCCGTGTCTGGGTGGGATTCCTCTGGGCACTCCGGTATCGCCCATCAACACACACAAAAAAATATGTTTCATAGATAAAATCCTCCAGCTGAGGTCATGACCAAGCCTGGCAGTAAGATCATGGAGATGTGTCCCC
>JAVJIX010000456.1:115000-125000 GCA_036785185.1 Paratrypauchen microcephalus | reverse complement strand
CCAGGTAAAATCCTCCAGCTTAGGGCCTGACCAAAACTAAATAACAAAATCATGGGGATGGTCAAATATAGAAGCAACTTCTCCTGTGTGAGATCAATCTTCTAATCCTTGACCACTGTAAGGCGCTTTGTGCTACAATTTTGTATGAAAAGCGCTTTATAAATATTGTTTGATTGATTGAATAGCTGCCTATGTTTTATATATATATATATATATATATATATATATATATATATATATATATATATATATAAGAAGTGGACTAAGGGAGTGTGACGTCACCCATAGTGTTTGGCTCCAGTCAAATGAAGCTCATCAAGGCTGGCAGTTATCGGAGTGAATTTGGAGCTGAGTTAAGGAAGGAAACGCCCCTTCCCGCCCACACCGCTGGTTTAGCAGGAAAGGGCAACAATATCAATCAAACCTGTGCTAAGTCTAACAGAACAGGAGCGAAAGAGAAAGAGGACATCTGATTTGTCTGTTATTAATGTTCATATCTTGACAGCAGCAGTTACAGAGAGAGGGGTGATAGATTTTCAATACAAAGTGGATTGGAGGCGGAGTTGGTGGAGCTGAGGTGCACCTATGCTCAGCTTTATCCTTTTACATACAGTCTATGGTTATTCCTCTTACCATTCAGGGCACCTTTTCACAGGGATGAGTTTCTTAGCCTGATCCCGTCAGATCTCAGAAGCTCAGCAAGGCAGGGCCTGGTTAGTACTTGGATGGGAGACCGCTGGGAATTCCAGGAGCCACAGGGGGGCGCCAGTTGGAAAAAACTGTCGCTGTGTCCTTAGGCAAGACACTTTATCCACATTTGCCTAGTATGAAAGTGCCGTGTGTGTGAGTGTTGGAGGTGGTCGGAGGGGCCGATGGCGCAGATTGGCAGCCTCGCTTCCGTCAGTCTGCCCCAGGGCAGCTGTGGCTACAGAAAGTAGCTTACCACCACCAAGTGTGGAGTGAATGAACAATGAGTGAATTACAGTGACACCCAAAGCACTGTAAAGTGCTTTGGGTGTCATGAAAGGCGCTGTATAAATGCAATTAATTATTATTATTATTATTACCTTTAACTTTCTTACTGCATTGCTTGTTACCTTGGAAAAAGAAAAAATGAAAAAGAAAGTTTAATGCTGTGTTTAATGCTTCTGTGGAACATTCCAGACAAAGCAATAACATCTCCCTGAAAAAGCAGAAAAGCAGGTGACCCACCAGAAAAGTTGCGTAACATACTGTACCTTCAATGCAGAAAATCCACTGTAGTGACAACCAGAAATATTAGGGCTGCAGCGGAATTGAAATATTACTTTGAATCGTGGGAATTATCAAATGGCTGCACTCACTGTGAGATGTGACATTTAGAATATGGCAATCAAGAAATATTGTGTCTCCATGTGGTCTGTACCTGGTGTAAAAGTGGTTAGTAAAGTATCAGCAGGAACGTTCAGGCTTTCATCTATAGTACATGTACCAAATGTTTACCAAAGTGCCTTGTTAAAGTATAATCTCATCTCAGAAACTAAGCAGGACTGGGCCTGGTTAGTACTTTGGAGACCGATGGACCGCCGCGGTATCTGCAGCTCCTCCACCTTAGACTGGAGTCTAACGGCGCCAGAGAAAGATTTCGGCCAAAAGGAATTAATTTGCTCGATGCGTTTCCCAATTACTTTCTGTGTAGTGCGCATTCATATCGAGTGCAAATAAATGTGCAAATCAACACGGAGAGCTTGACTTGGTCATTTTGGGTGGGAACTATTTTTAAGTGCGGAAGAATACAGCCGAATCACGCAGCACGCTGACAGGGGAATCCCTGTTACGCACCAGGAAGGGAGTTCCCCTGTTGCGCAGCGTGGTGCGTGCTTCGACTTTATTGTTCCGCACTGAAAAATAGTTCCCACCCAAAATGACCAAGTCAAGCTCTCCGTGTTGATTTGTACATTTATTTGCACTCGATATGAATGCGCACTACACAGAAAGTAATTGGGAAACGCATCGAGCAAATTAATTCCTTTTGGCCGAAATCTTTCTCTGGCGCCGTTAGACTCCAGTCTAACGCGGAGGAGCTGCAGATACCGCGGCGGTCAGTGCTGACAGACTCGGACAATGGCTGGGTGAGCAGGAAAACGCTTTCCACCACTTATTTTAGTCTCTGGACTGTGGGGAGATGCCCAAGATTGACCTGGGGGTGGCATATCCCTTTAAGCATGGTACTTCACCCACATTGCCGTAGTAAGAAAGTGGTGTTTGTGTGTGTGTTGGTGGTAGTCAGAGGGGTCGATGGTGCAGATTGGCAGCTTCACTTCCATCAGTCTGTCCCAGGGAAGCTGTGGCTACAATAGGTCACCACCACCGAGTGTGGAGTGAAAGAAGAGTGCACAACATTACAGTACAAATAATACAATGTTGTTTGAGCTCAAAATTACGATTTATTTAAAGATCCCATGACATGGTACTTCTTGATGCTTTTATATGGGGCCTTAATGGTTCCCTAATACTGTAAATGAATCCTTCTTCAAAATCAAGACTCAGTGCATGAGAAAGCTTCGTGAACACAGTCAGAGCCAAAAACATCCCTCTCAAACACTCCATTCTGGGCGTTGTTGCTTGAATGCAAATGAGGAGGACAGAGACAGGCCAGTGCAGCGGGTGGGGATGTGGCCAAACTCTCCGCTCTTTCCTCTTTAGCGGTGCGCTGTGCGCTGGCCCCACTTCCACGTTTAAGCGCGGAGGTGATATGAGACGATTTCCATTGAAAAAAAACAGAAAATAAAATGAAACCACTGCTGTTTCAGAGGTTCGGAGGCTCGGATAAAGGACATCCGAGCCTGGAAACACTCTCACGTGCCTTCAGGCAATTTTTTTTTTTTTAAACTCACATTGAGTAGCTCGTTCACGGTCCAAACTCTCTGGGCGTGATTTACAGAGAGTGTGGGTAGAAATACAGACGGGCAGTGGAACTGCATTTGCATTTTTTCTTCAATGTGACGTCACATAGTTTCCTTGTTCAGAATCACCCGTTTGAGCTGTGTTTTTTTCTAACGCAGAAAAGGATCACAAATGCTCAGTTTAGACATTTCGCAACTTTTAGCCATGGGGGGGGGGCCTAAACAGGGTAGGGGAGCTCACATGGGGCGAAGGCCCGGATAAAGAGACTGGCCATCCGATGGCAGAGGAAACACAAAAATGTGTTTGCACTATTCTGTTGGACTTAGATATAGTCGATTTCACCTGCATAAAAGGGGGATCTTCCCCATGTTGCGGCATCCATTTTAACTATGAGAGCCGCAGAAGGACATACTGTATTTTGGGCTCCGCCTTCGCCGTTTTCTTTATAGCTGTCGGCAGTGGCCCGTGGATTTCACACACTTTCACTTTCGGGTTAATGGCGGGTTACGCGTTGCTTGCACATACCGCCACCTGCTGGTTCCTGGGAGATTCTGCTACTTATTACTGCTGTTTATGACCCTCGAGGTCTGCCGTAGAACCGGGACCGCAATACCCACAATCCACCAATGTGCCACCATCCTACACAGTGTACCTTTAAGGCTTAATCTTAATACCATTCCCGCCGTCAAGCATGGAGGTGGAAACATTATGCTTTGGGGTGTTTTTGGGGACAACTTCACCGCTTCAGCGGGAGGATGGACGCATGGACTGTGTGGACTGTTCATTTCTTTGTCAGTGTCAAAACCTACAAAATCAGCAAGGGATCAAATATTTATTTCCTGCACTGTATTGTATGTTCACTTAATGTATAAATCAAATGTTCAAAACATAAATTATTAAGTTTGGATCAACATAAAATACTGAAGGTGATGCGCTGAGAATGGATGATTATTGGGTCAACTTTGCTTTTTTAGAGTGTACTTTTTCTGCAGGATTTGAAATATTCACGTCTTACATGTTTTATTTAAAATCCCCGGAGTACACGCACATGACATTTCAAAAAGTCAGCAGGCATGTGCTCATGTTTATGTACGACACCCCGCCTCCTGTCCTCCTCCTTTTCCCCTCCCCTCCTCTTCCTCTGTCCTCTCTCTCCTCCTCCTCCTCTCTTCTCTCTCCTCCTTTAGTCTCAACCTCTCTTATTGCGACCCCACCTCCCCCTCTTTTCATCCTCCTCCTCTCTCCGTTCCCTTCGCTCTCATACCTACCCCTCTCCCCCTTCTCTCTTCTCCTCCCCACCCTCTTCCTCTTCTCTCCTCTGTCCTTCCCCTTCCCCTCCATTCTGTTTTCTCTCCTCTCCCCTTCTCTCTCTACTCCCTTTCCTCTCCCCCTAGCCCTCTCCTCCTCCTCTCCTCTTCCTTTCTTCCTCTTCTCCTCCTTCAGTCTTAACCCCTTGTATTATATATGTGACCCCCTCCTCTCCTCCTCCCCTAACCTCTCTCTCTCCTCCTCTCTTCCTCTCCTGCCTCCTCCAGTCTCTTCTCTTCCTATTTGATTACCCTCACTACCACACATCTCTCTCTCTCTCGCCTGAATACTTGTAGCTCTCCGTCTCCCGCGCTCCTCCTCCTCCTCTTCCTCCTCTCCTCACTCTAGCCTCGGCATCTCGCCTGTTGCCTGCTCAGATGCGCAGCGTTTCTGGCCGATGTACCTGCTGAGTGACTGGAGCGAGGAAGTTTAAAGGCATTTTTGGGGGAAGTAATGAAGGAATCGTGGATGAAGAGAAGAGCAGAGCTGGTGGAGGAGAAGAGCAGAGGGGGTACAGAGCTGGCGGTGTGGTAGTGGCATGCAGCGGTCTGTAGCATGATCATGTTGGATGTGTGGCTTTGTCTGTCTCTATGTAATATTATATAGTGTTGGTTTACAAATATATATTATAGTATATTTCCTACAAACACTAATGCTGTAATGTCACAAAATTCCTCAAAATCATATTAAAAAAGCAATTTTTTTAACTATAAAAATATTCAGTCAGTGTATGTTCTGTGTGTAATAAAGATATGTTTACAGTAATAATATTTATGTGAAAATCTACAGTGAGTAATTAAGCTGAACTGCACAAAATATAGCTGTGAACTACTGCTATTGCTATACTACTATTTATGAAATATCAGAGGCTACTACAAAGTATTTTTACAGTAAACTGCCTATTCTATTTGGACAATTATTTGAAATGTTTTAATTTGTAGGGATATATTGTTTGTTATTATTATTATTATTATTATTATTATTATTATTATATTTTATTTTTTCCTGGATTCTCATTCATAAAAATGTTAGCATATATAGCCAAATGTATATGAATATTGGTCCAAAATAGTTCCAAACTTTGAAAGTTTAAGATTACTTCATGTAACCAAAACCAAAACATTTTACATGTCATTTATTATTATACTGTAAAAACATACAAATAACATCAATTTTAATGCAAAAAATATGAACTAATACATGCTACATTATGTAGAATCGAATCGTCATACACATGTATTTAAATGTACTTTAGTCAGATGTTCGTCTCTGTACGTCTAAATAGTTTTATACGGCGTCATTTTCCAAAAGTTTAGTTAAAGATTACTTCATGTAACCAAAAATATTTTAGCATTTTATTTATTCCAAATTAGGATACTGTAAAAAGAAGAACAACACATATAAATGTAATTAGTACATTAGTTAATACATGTAGTACATGTAGTACATGTAGTACATGTAGTACATGTAGTACATGTAGTACATGTATCACATTTTTAGGACATACATATTGCCACGCTCCATCAGTGACTCAGAGCTCATACGCCCATGTGACCTCTTGTCCCGGGGCATGTGACCAGCACAGAGCGTACCCTGACCTCCGCACTCACCCGTGGCCCCTCGCCGGGGGCCTGCTCTGACCCACACCCCCCTCCGACCCTTACCCCACCCGGCCCCAATCTGACCCCCACTCTGGCCCCCCTCTGCGGGACCATGGTCGTTCCGTCGCCGCCCCAGCTCCTGCACGTCTTCCTGGAGTCCGCCCTGGCCAAAGCCCCCCAGTGCTGTTGCTGCTGCCCAAATGCCCTGATGCCCCGCCCAGCCGGACTCTCGCTGGCCTCGTACCGCCGCGGCTGGGACAGGGAGCGCGCCCGCCCGCACCTGCCCACCGAGGAGCGAGAGGTGAGGTCAGACGGGCCTGTGTGTGTGTGTTTACACCGGGCGGCCATTTTGGAACTTTTAGCTTTAAAAGTTGGAAGTTTAGCTTTTCAAAATGGTCATCTGCGTTTTCTATATTTTGGTCGGTTTTATAGCTTTGACAAGTGGAGGATTGAAACAGTATACGTGTATTTACCAAGCATACTTAGTTGCCATGCTAGTTGTTAACATTACTGTTATGTCGAAACCAATACCGATTCTGATACCACAATGACAATAAAAGCACTTTCTTTAGACAACAGAAAGTGATTTTCCACTTTAAATGGTAGTACTTTATTTTCTATTCCCATATGTCCTTATGTCTGTGTGCTCCCTCAGTGGTTCTGGAGGTTCCTTAGTGCTCCATGAGCGTGTACTGGTCTATGTGCTCTTATACTTGTTCTGATACAGCTCAAGGTTCATTTCTGTCCTGTCACTGGGACTTTTTTAGTATCGATACCTGCTCAAATGATGATCTAGTTTTGATACCATCGATTAGTGATCTGATTTTCGACAATCCTGGCTCTTAGTTGTGAAACATTGTGAAAAGCACTTATAAACATCACTGTGAATAATAATAATGCTTGAAATGTGTTACAAAAGCTCTGGAGGTGGGTAGTACTCAGCTACATTTATATTTATGTGAGTTTTAAAGAGTATTTTTCTAGCGGCATACCCTTTTACTTGAGTAATATTTGCATTGAAGTTACGGTACTCTTACTTGAGTAAAGGTTGTGCTTAGTTTTCCCACTTTGAGTGAGCCTAAAGTTACAAAAGCTTTATGTGACAATATGAAACGATTTGAACATTTGTGTTTCTTGGAGTGCTCTTTCAGAACTGAGTTTGTCTCAGTTTTATGTCTTTCCTTTTACAGTATGTCTTGTTCTTCAAAATTCATGAGTAATTTCTTGAAACACTGTGTACCACTGTGTACGGCGAAGTAACAGTACTCTTATTTGAGTAGGTCTACAATTTCTTTACTCACATTTGACTTTAACGCGACTATATTTGCACTGATATTATTCGGAAGCAAAATTATGATCCTATATCATTCATATCCCTATTTAAAAACCCACAGAGCTGAATTCTATCACTTTGACCAGACAGAAGAGGCTTTTGGTTACACTGACCTCTTCAAATCGTACGCTCACTCAAATCTCAAATTGTGGAGGCAGGATCCCATCTGTGTGTTTCTCTTGAATATGAGCAGGTTTAGACGATGGGGAAGACGATAAGAAGACTGTGAAGATATGTTCTGTGTGTGTGTGTGTGTGTGTGTGTGTGTGTGTGTGTGTGTGTGTGTGTGTGTGTGTGTGTGTGTGTGTGTGTGTGTGTGTGTGTGTGTGTGTGTGTGTGTGTGTGGTGTCCACAGGCTCACTACTGTCAGGTCAGATCATGGTCAGGACTCATAGTGGCCTAGATAAAGGGTCTAAGGCTACGTTCACACTGCAGGGCTTAATGCTCAATTCCGAATTTTTTGTGAAATCCGATTTTTTTGCGAGGCCGTTCACATTTCCAGTTAAATGCGAATTGTATGTGATCTCCAGTGTGAACGCTAAACTCCCCAAAAGTGTCCCGCATGCGCCTTGGAGGACACGATGACGTCACACGCAGCGAACGCGCTCAATGTTTACGGAAGTAGCCTAAAGTTGCTTTCGTACCAGAGCCAAAACATGTACAGCTTATTTGTTTTAAGGAGGAGACGGAGAAGGACGAGGTTTTTGGCCACAGCGTTTGCGGGGCAGTGGCAGCAACGTCTGCAGAAAGGAACATGTGGGTGCGGAGTCACAGCCAGGAGGGGTGAGATTGCTACGTGCTTCGCCGCTTCACTGATATGAGTTTATATACTATTTTCGCATGACGAGAAGAACGTTTGTGCACATTTGTGAACGCCTACTTGTACCACTCTCATTGGAGGAAACGCACTCAGGTCGGATGAATGTGACCTGGCCGTTCAGACTGCAGTCGCATGTCAAAAGATCGGATATGTATCGGATTTAGGACCACATATCCAAGTGGCCTGGATCGCATTTGAAAAAATCGGATCTGTGTCGTTCACACTGTCATTAGAAGATCGGATACAGGTCGCATAGAGGCGAAAAAATCGGATTTGGGTCGTTTCAGGCTGCAGTGTGAACGTAGCCTAAGAGTCCCTCACATCAAATACTAAACAAGAAATACAAAGAGTTGTGACCAGTAATAGTATTGTGCGTATGTGCGTCTGTTGGAACAGTCTGCAGTTTCAGTCAGGTATATAGCTAATGTCAAAGTTGGTCCGCTGTGTAGGGCAGGATATTATCATGGAAGGAATAGACATAGAAGTGCACGGCTTGACTGAAATCCAGTGTGTTTAAACCTAAAATGCCTCTCTCTGATCTGAATGTCATCCATCCATCCATCCATTTTCTTCCGCTTATCCGGGGCCGGGTCGCGGGGGCAACAGTCTAAGCAGGGACTCCCAGACTTCCTTCACCCCGGACAGCCCCTCCGAGGGGGCCCCAAGGCGTTCCCAGGCCAGCTGGGAGACATAGTCCCTCCAGCGTGTCCTGGGTCTTCCCCAGGGCCTCCTCCCGGTGGGACATGCTCAGAACACCTCCTGAAGGAGGTGACCAGGAGGCGTCCGGAACAGATGCCCGAGCCTCCTCAGCTGCTCCTCTCGATGTGGAGGAGCAGCAGCTCTACTCCGAGTCCGTCCCGTGTGACTGAGCTCCTCACCCTATCTCTAAGGGAGCGCCCAGCCACTCTGCGGAGGAAACTCATTTCAGCCGCTTGTATTCATGATCTTGTCCTTTCAGTCAAAAACCTCATGACCATAGGTGAGGGTAGGAACGTAGATTGACCAGTAAATTGAGAGCTTTGTTTTTTGGCTCAGCTCCCTCTTCACCACAATGGTCCGGTACAGCGATCCGCCTGTCAATCTCACGCTCCATCCTCCCCTCACTCATGAACAAGACCCCGAGATACTTGAACTCCTCCACTTGAGGCAAGGACTCCCCACCCACCCGGAGAGGGCAAGACACCTTTTTCCGGTCTAGAACCATGGCCTCAGATATCGAGGAGCTGATTCTCATCCCAGCCACTTCACACTCGGCTGCAAACCGCCCCAGTGCATGCTGGAGGTCCCGGTTTGATGAAGCCATCAGGACAACATCATCTGCAAACAGCAGAGATGAGATCCTGTGGTTCCCAAACCGGATCCCCTCTGGCCCCTGACTGCGCCTAGAAATTCTGTCCATAAATATAATGAACAGAACCGGTGACAAAGGGCAGCCCTGGCGGAGTCCAACATGCACCGGAAACAGGTCCGACTTACTACCGGCAATGCGAACACAGCTCCTGCTCCGGTCATATAGGGACCGAACAGCCCTTAGCAAAGGGCCCCGAACCCCGTACTCCCAGAGCACTCTCCACAGGACCCCACGAGGGACACGGTCGATCTTCTCCAGATCCACAAAGCACATGTGGACTGGTTGGGCAAACTCCCATGGACCCTCGAGCACCCGATGGAGAGTATAGAGCTGGTCCAGTGTTCCCCGGCCGGGACGAAAGCCACACTGCTCCTCCTGAATCCGAGGTTTGACCATCGGTCGGATTCTCCTCTCCAGTGCCCTGGAATAGACCTTACCGGGAAGGCTGAGGAGTGTGATTTCCACACTCCCATCTGAGGAGTGTGGAACCACCCTGATCTGAATGGTCTCTACCTAAACCTCAGCTCCTACAGCCAATCATGCGTCAGTGCTAGTGCAGCCTCTACAGCTCAGGGAGGGAATTCTGGAGGTTCTGAGCTTCACCTGAGACATGGGCTGTCCATATACTGAGAATGAGACCAACTTGGATGTGTCTCTATCTGCAGGTTAAGTCTCTGGTGGCTCAGGCTCAGTTGTCGTTT
>JAVJIX010000456.1:55000-110000 GCA_036785185.1 Paratrypauchen microcephalus | reverse complement strand
ACCTAATTTTATCGATCCGCCGTATCGTCATATTACCGCTTATTTGAAAATCCTTCGCAATTTTACATCTCCAACGTCTTAAGATTATGTTCACCAAAATTTAAGCCTATCTGAGGTACGGTGTAGGAGAAGTGTTTCAAATTCCATACCTAGCTTTATCGATCCGCCGTATCGTCATATTACCGCCTATTTGAAAATCCTTCGCAATTTAACATCTCCAACGTCTTAAGATTATGTTCACCAAAATTTAAGCCCATCTGAGGTACGGTGTAGGAGAAGTGTTTCAAATTCCATTCTATGTCCAATACCCAAAAATCACACAAAAGCCCAATTATCTCACTTCCTCTTGGGCGTGGCCATGACATTGCAGTGAGACGTTTGTTCGTCTTATTGAGATACACGTCCCTACCGAATTTCGTGCGCCTATCTTAAACGGTATGCCAGCCCCGAAAGACAACGCGCTAGGGGGCGCTATCGAGCTCCTGGGGGTCACTGGGGGACGGGACTTTGTGTGGTCGTACTGGCAGCACTTTGTGATGCCCGTGCAAAGTTTCGTTCGTTTTGAAGCATGGGAACATGCTCAAAATTGCCCCAGCGAGTGTGAACAAGAACAAGAATAATAATAATTAAAGCCGCAAGCGGCGTTGGTCGGGACCTCGCACCTGCGCTTGTTCGTCTTACTGAGACGCACAGCCATACCAAATTTCGTGTGCCTGGCACAATTATCTCACTTCCTGTTGGGCATGGCCATGACATTGTAGATACCCTGTCAGAACAGACCCTGTCAGACCCTGTCAGACCCTGTCAGACCCTGTCAGACTCTGTTAGACCCTGTCAAACCCTTCATGTGGCCTCCATGCTGAGGCCTACATGAACCTTCGATGCTTGTCCCCACATTGCTGCTTGCAGCTATATCAGATCAAAGGTACAAAGATCAAAGACCTTTGATCAGGGCGTTGCCTAGCAACAAATACCTCCCATTCATAACTCATCACTCCCATTCAATAAATACCTAACTTTATCGATCCGCCGTATCGTCATATTACCGCCTATTTGAAAATCCTTCGCAATTTAACATCTCCAACGTCTTAAGATTATGTTCACCAAAATTTAAGCCCATCTGAGGTACGGTGTAGGAGAAGTGTTTCAAATTCCATTCTATGTCCAATACCCAAAAATCACACAAAAGCCCAATTATCTCACTTCCTGTTGGGCGTGGCCATGACATTGCAGTGAGGCGTTTGTTCGTCTTATTGAGATACACGTCCCTACCGAATTTCGTGCGCCTATCTTAAACGGTATGCCAGCCCCGAAAGACAACGCGCTAGGGGGCGCTATCGAGCTCCTGGGGGTCACTGGGGGACGGGACTTTGTGTGGTCGTACTGGCAGCACTTTGTGATGCCCGTGCAAAGTTTCGTTTCGTTTTGAAGCATGGGAACATGCTCAAAATTGCCCCAGCGAGTGTGAACAAGAACAAGAATAATAATAATAATAATAGGGAAACAAAGCAACAACAATAGGGACCTTCGTCCCCCTTCGGGGCTCGGTCCCTAATTAAAGCCGCAAGCGGCGTTGGTCGGGACCTCGCACCTGCGTTTGTTCGTCTTACTGAGACGCACAGCCATACCAAATTTCGTGTGCCTGGCACAATTATCTCACTTCCTGTTGGGCGTGGCCATGACATTGTAGATACCCTGTCAGAACAGACCCTGTCAGACCCTGTCAGACCCTGTCAAACCCTGTCAGACTCTGTTAGACCCTGTCAGACCCTGCATGTGGCCTACATGCTGAGGCCTACATGAACCTTCGATGCTTGTCCCCACATTGCTGCTTGCAGCTATATCAGATCAAAGGTACAAAGATCAAAGACCTTTGATCAGGGCGTTGCCTAGCAACAAATACCTCCCATTCATAACTCATCACTTCCATTCAATAAATACCTAACTTTATCGATCCGCCGTATCGTCATATTACCGCCTATTTGAAAATCCTTCGCAATTTAACATCTCCAACGTCTTAAGATTATGTTCACCAAAATTTAAGCCTATCTGAGGTACGGTGTAGGAGAAGTGTTTCAAATTCCATTCTATGTCCAATACCCAAAAATCACACAAAAGCCCAATTATCTCACTTCCTGTTGGGCGTGGCCATGACATTGCAGTGAGGCGTTTGTTCGTCTTATTGAGATACACGTCCCTACCGAATTTCGTGCGCCTATCTTAAACGGTATGCCAGCCCCGAAAGACAACGCGCTAGGGGGCGCTATCGAGCTCCTGGGGGTCACTGGGGGACGGGACTTTGTGTGGTCGTACTGGCAGCACTTTGTGATGCCCGTGCAAAGTTTCGTTCGTTTTGAAGCATGGGAACATGCTCAAAATTGCCCCAGCGAGTGTGAACAAGAACAAGAATAATAATAATAATAATAGGGAAACAAAGCAACAACAATAGGGACCTTCGTCCCCCTTCGGGGCTCGGTCCCTAATTAAAGCCGCAAGCGGCGTTGGTCGGGACCTCGCACCTGCGTTTGTTCGTCTTACTGAGACGCACAGCCATACCAAATTTCGTGTGCCTGGCACAATTATCTCACTTCCTGTTGGGCGTGGCCATGACATTGTAGATACCCTGTCAGAACAGACCCTGTCAGACCCTGTCAGACCCTGTCAGACTCTGTCAGACCCTGTCAGACCCTGCATGTGGCCTCCATGCTGAGGCCTACATAAACCTTCGATGCTTGTCCCCACATTGCTGCTTGCAGCTATATCAGATCAAAGGTACAAAGATCAAAGACCTTTGATCAGGGCGTTGCCTAGCAACAAATACCTCCCATTCATAACTCATCACTCCCATTCAATAAATACCTAAGTTTATCGATCCGCCGTATCGTCATATTATCGCCTATTTGAAAATCCTTCGCAATTTAACATCTCCAACGTCTTAAGATTATGTTCACCAAAATTTAAGCCTATCTGAGGTACGGTGTAGGAGAAGTGTTTCAAATTCCATACCTAACTTTATCGATCCGCCGTATCGTCATATTACCGCCTATTTGAAAATCCTTCGCAATTTAACATCTCCAACGTCTTAAGATTATGTTCACCAAAATTTAAGCCTATCTGAGGTACGGTGTAGGAGAAGTGTTTCAAATTCCATTCTATGTCCAATACCTAAAAATCACACAAAAGGCCAATTATCTCACTTCCTGTTGGGCGTGGCCATGACATTGCAGTGAGGCGTTTGTTCGTCTTATTGAGATACACGTCCCTACCGAATTTCGTGCGCCTATCTTAAACGGTACCCCAGCCCCGAAAGACAACGCGCTAGGGGGCGCTATCGAGCTCCTGGGGGTCACTGGGGGACGGGACTTTGTGTGGTCGTACTGGCAGCACTTTGTGATGCCCGTGCAAAGTTTCGTTCGTTTTGAAGCATGGGAACATGCTCAAAATTGCCCCAGCGAGTGTGAACAAGAACAAGAATAATAATAATTAAAGCCGCAAGCGGCGTTGGTCGGGACCTCGCACCTGCGTTTGTTCGTCTTACTGAGACGCACAGCCATACCAAATTTCGTGTGCCTGGCACAATTATCTCACTTCCTGTTGGGCGTGGCCATGACATTGTAGATACCCTGTCAGAACAGACCCTGTCAGACCCTGTCAGACCCTGTCAGACCCTGCATGTGGCCTCCATGCTGAGGCCTACATGAACCTTCGATGCTTGTCCCCACATTGCTGCTTGCAGCTATATCAGATCAAAGGTACAAAGATCAAAGACCTTTGATCAGGGCGTTGCCTAGCAACAAATACCTCCCATTCATAACTCATCACTCCCATTCAATAAATACCTAACTTTATCGATCCGCCGTGTCGTCATATTACCGCCTATTTGAAAATCCTTCGCAATTTAACATCTCCAACGTCTTAAGATTATGTTCACCAAAATTTAAGCCTATCTGAGGTACGGTGTAGGAGAAGTGTTTCAAATTCCATACCTAACTTTATCGATCCGCCGTATCGTCATATTACCGCCTATTTGAAAATCCTTCGCAATTTAACATCTCCAACGTCTTAAGATTATGCTTACCAAAATTTATGCCCATCTGAGGTACGGTCTAGGAGACCCCCCCCACTGGGGGTCCCCCAGTGGGGGGTCTCCCAGGGACCCCCAGGTCCCCCAGGGACGAGACTTTGTGTGGTCGTACTGGCAGCACTTTGTGATGCCCGTGCAAAGTTTCGTTTGTTTTGAAGCATGGGAACATGCTCAAAATTGCCCCAGCGTGTATGAACAAGAATAATAATAATAATAATAATAATAATAATAATAATACGGAAACAAAGCAACAACAATAGGGACCTTCGTCCCCCTTCGGGCTCGGTCCCTAATTAAAGCCGCAAGCGGCGTTGGTCGGGACCTCGCACCTGCGTTTGTTCGTCTTACTGAGACGCACAGCCATACCAAATTTCGTGTGCCTGGCACAATTATCTCACTTCCTGTTGGGCGTGGCCATGACATTGTAGATACCCTGTCAGAACAGACCCTGTCAGACTCTATTAGACCCTGTCAGACCCTGCATGTGGCCTACATGCTGAGGCCTACATGAACCTTCGACGCTTGTCCCCACATTGCTGCTTGCAGCTATATCAGATCAAAGGTACAAAGATCAAAGACCTTTGATCAGGGCGTTGCCTAGCAACAAATACCTCCCATTCATAACTCATCACTCCCATTCAATAAATACCTAACTTTATCGATACGCCGTATCATCATATTACCGCCTATTTGAAAATCCTTCGCAATTTAACATCTCCAACGTCTTAAGATTATGTTCACCAAAATTTAAGCCTATCTGAGGTACGGTGTAGGAGAAGTGTTTCAAATTCCATACCTAACTTTATCGATCCGCCGTATCGTCATATTACCGCCTATTTGAAAATCCTTCGCAATTTAACATCTCCAACGTCTTAAGATTATGTTCACCAAAATTTAAGCCCATCTGAGGTACGGTGTAGGAGAAGTGTTTCAAATTCCATTCTATGTCCAATACCCCAAAATCACACAAAATGCCAATTATCTCACTTCCTGTTGGGCGTGGCCATGACATTGCAGTGAGGCATTTGTTCGTCTTATTGAGATACACGTCCCTACCGAATTTCGTGCGCCTATCTTAAACGGTATGCCAGCCCCGAAAGACAACGCGCTAGGGGGCGCTATCGAGCTCCTGGGGGTCACTGGGGGACGGGACTTTGTGTGGTCGTACTGGCAGGACTTTGTGATGCCCGTGCAAAGTTTCGTTCGTTTTGAAGCATGGGAACATGCTCAAAATTGCCCCAGCGTGTATGAACAAGAATAATAATAATAATAATAATAATAATAATAATAATACGGAAACGAAGCAACAACAATAGGGACCTTCGTCCCCCTTCGGGCTCGGTCCCTAATAATAGGGAAACAAAGCAACAACAATAGGGACCTTCGCCCCCTTCGGGCTCGGTCCCTAATAATAATAATAGGGAAACAAAGCAACAACAATAGGGACCTTCGTCCCCCTTCGGGGCTCGGTCCCTAATTATAGTCTTTTTAGCAACTGAACTGAACTGATACGCCAAAGAACTGCATGTCATATTTAAACGATGATATGTAGAAACTTAACCTTCCCTGTACTTCAGCCAGTGAAGCCCTTATTCAAATCCTCAGGAACGGAAAAGAACATGTACATTGAGGGTTTCCTCAGCCTGTACATGCCCCACATGGATGATCTTGGTGTCTAAGTGAAGTTAAGACTTCGTGCTTTCTGTCAGGTGTTAAATAATGACGTTATATAACATTAGCAATAAGTACACTAGAGTCAAACACAATCCTTTCACTTCCTCCTGACAAAAAGTATATCATTAAAACAGATAATTGCTAGTGTTGTCAAAAATATTGCATTAACGCAAAACACTTCAAACACCGTTATTTTTTTAATACGGTTTTTAAAGTACCAGCTCAAAGCCTGTATATCTTATCCATTTCACTGTATTTCTTAAATCTTTGCAGAGTATCCACATTGTGTTAGCATTACTCTGTTAATCCTTTCTATGTAAATCAGAATTCTGCACATTTCCCCTTCTCTAAGTAAAGGTAGAGGGACAATAGAGGTCTGCAGTAGCTTAGAGCGGAATCCTGCTGAGGTGAGGACAGAGCCGCCAAAGACTCACACTGCTGTGTGCAGATGGGAATAAGGGAACATCCCATCTGACCTTTTCTCATTTAAACCATGTTATAATTAGAGACAAAATTGTTCAGAATTGTTGTATGATATAAATGTCTTTGGGACAATAACAGGAACGAGAAATGAGTGTGACTGTGTGAAAAGGCAGATCATATTACACAAAATGGATTCTTTTGGATGATTTCAACCCTGGAATTGCCACTCTCTACTGAACTAAAGGTAAAAGGAGCTTGAAAACTACCATAAAATGACATCACAAGGTGGAACAGAGCATTTTGAGCTTTGGAAATGTAGACAGGGTTACTAAGACATGTTTTTGATGAGGTAACAACATTTTATTGAGTCTATTTTGCCCAATATGGGACCTTTAAGAATATTAGACTGGTGTAGCTTGTTACTATTGTTTCACATTTTATTTTTTTGTTTTTTTGTTTGTTCGATTTTAAATGAAATGGCTCGACTAGGATCTGTTTGCCGTTCATGCTCTAGATACATAAATCTCCCATTATTTACACAGCATTTCCTCTGTAGCTCTCCTCCCATCATCTTTAGCCATGTGACATTAGAGATGCGTTAAAGTGCGTCTGGATTTCCGACCATCACGGGGTGCACACAGACGGCAGTGCTCGGTGAAGCGGGGGGCATGAGATGGGGGGGGGTTGTTGTACATGCAGCTGTTCACAGATTACACAAACAATGTGGCGGTTTAAAGCTTCAGTGCGGAACATTCAGATGAGGTCATGACCGGTGAGTGAGTCTTATGGTAAAACAGAACATCTCACAGCTAAACTTATTAGGGGATGTAGACTTGATAATACTAAAGTAATAATACTAATACTAGAACATAACTAAAATAAATACATAGACTAAAATAAAAAACACAATAATAAAAATAAAACCTACATTTAAAAAATGAATTTAAAAAATAAATACATTATATAATATGATAAAATAAAAGGGACATGTAAGAAATGAATCACCAGGTTCTAGGGTTTGATTACAGCTGCTACTGTATATACACTGCCATTGTGTCCTTGGGCAAGACACTTCACATGCATTATTACTGTGTGACCCTCTCCCTTTGAACAGAAGCCACATTTGCTGTTAGCGTATACTTAAAGGTGTATTGTGTAACTTTTCTGGTGGAGGGCCCGTCAAATGCTTTTCTCCATGGAGATGTTATTGCTTTGTCTGAAATGTTTCACAATATGGCATTAAACTTCATGGAAACCAAACCAGACCATGTTACAGGTCAGATCTTTGGAGAAGCGACCCCGCTCACAGTCACAATGCCTGTTTTTGTATTTTTGAGCTGTAAAACCACCTGTTATTTAATAAATGTAAAGTAGAGCTGTTTAATGTGATACTCTGGAACATTCCAGGCAGAGCAATGACATCTCCATAGTAACAAGAAGGTGACAGACCCCCCCCAACCAAAACGTTACATAGTGCACCTTTAGCGTTATACTGAAATGTTGGAAATGTGTGATGGAATGGCCAGTTGAATAGATTAAAACCAATCTATAATCTATAATCAAATATTTGGGTATGAATAGTACAGATTCCTTCTTTGCCATATTGGAAGAAAAATAAAGTGAATGTGATGCTCAAAAATATGCACAAAAATGAAAAAGTACAAAAGGGGCAGATGGATTGGTCAGATGACATAAGATATGAACAAGTGAAGCAGCCTAGAAGGGACAGAAAGACAGAAAGAGGAGCAAGAGAAGAGGAAAAAGGAAAGAGAGAAGGAAGAGATGAATATGGGAGGGAGTAGAGGAGGGAGGGAGGGAGAGAAGACAAGAGAGAGGAAAAGGAGGGGATGAAAAGCGAGAAGAAGAGGAGGAGGAGAGCTGGAGGATTGCTTTGTTGTGTTCTAATGGGATGTGTCAGAGCTGAACACATCGGTCAGCCCTCAAGGCACGTGCACGCCCCCCCCCCCATACGTGCACACTCCTCTGACACGTGCACGCTCCCCTCATACGTGCACACTCCTCTGAAACGTGCACGCTCCCCTCATATGTGCACACTCCTCTGAAACGTGCACGCTCCTCTGACACGTGCACGCTCCTCTGACATGTGCACGCTCCCCTCATACGTGCACACTCCTCTGACACGTGCACGCTCCCCTCATACGTGCACACTCCTCTGACACGTGCACGCTCCCCTCATACGTGCACACTCCTCTGAAACGTGTACGCTCCCCTCATACGTGCACACTCCTCTGACACATGCACGCTCCCCTCATACGTGCACACTCCTCTGAAACGTGCACGCTCCCCTCATACGTGCACACTCCTCTGAAACGTGCACGCTCCCCTCATACGTGCACACTCCTCTGAAACGTGCACGCTCCTCTGACACGTGCACGCTCCTCTGACATGTGCACGCTCCCCTCATACGTGCACACTCCTCTGAAACGTGCACGCTCCTCTGACACGTGCACGCTCCTCTGACATGTGCACGCTCCCCTCATACGTGCACACTCCTCTGACACGTGCACACTCCCCTCATACGTGCACACTCCTCTGACACGTGCACGTCCCCTCATACGTGCACACTCCTCTGAAACGTGCACCCTCCCCTCATACGTGCACACTCCTCTGAAACGTGTACGCTCCCCTCATACGTGCACACTCCTCTGACACGTGCACGCTCCCCTCATACGTGCACACTCCTCTGACACGTGCACGCTCCCCTCATACGTGCACACTCCTCTGAAACGTGCACGCTCCCCTCATACGTGCACACTCCTCTGAAACGTGCACGCTCCTCTGAAACGTGCACACTCCTCTGAAACGTGCACGCTCCTCTGACACGTGCACGCTCCCCTCATACGTGCACACTCCTCTGACACGTGTACGCTCCCCTCATACGTGCACACTCCTCTGAAACGTGCACGCTCCCCTCATACGTGCACACTCCTCTGAAACGTGCACGCTCCTCTGACACGTGCACGCTCCTCTGACACGTGCATGCTCCCCTCATACGTGCACTCTCCTCTGACACGTGCACGCTCCTCTGAAATGTGCACGCTCCCCTCATACGTGCACACTCCTCTGACACGTGCACACTCCTCTGACACATGCATACTCCCCTCATACGTGCACTCTCACTAACATGCACTTCTGAAGGCATGTGCACGCTTACAAACATTCACCTCTCCTCACACATGCGCACGCTCCTGTAACACACGCACGCCCCTCTCACACATGCACGCTCTTCTGGGACATGCACACTCCTCTGACACGTGCACACTCCCCTCATACATGCACTCTCACACGTGCACACTCCCCTCATACATGCACTCTCACACATGCACACTCCTCTGACACGTGCACACTCCCCTCATACATGCACTCTCACACGTGCACACTCCGCATGTGCAGTCTCACAAACATTTGCTTATGAAGACACACATACTTTCCACTCACACGTGCACGCTCCTCTGACACATGCACACTCCCCTCATACTTTCCACTCACACGTGCACGCTCCTCTGACACATGCACACTCCCCTCATACTTTCCACTCACACGTGCACGCTCCTCTGACACGTGCACACTCACAAACGTGCACTGTGGAGATATAAAGAAGAGCACATGATTTAAATCGGAGGTGGCTCAGATTAAACTGTAATCTTTTTCTGATGTCTGCACAGTTTTGTTCATTATCCTCTTGGTCTAATTACAATTTTGCAGGCTCCAAATAATTATCTTTGTGTTCTTGTCAAAGTGTCTGCAATTTTGCCAGTGTCATTAATTGTGACTGTTGACGTTTAGATGCCATCCATACATGTTTAAGTCATTTAGTGATCTCTCCCAGGCCCTATGCAAACCCAAGATCCAATGCTCCCACACGATAATTCTTCATAAATATACAAAACATGATACAAAACTCTACACAAACCTAATGTGATGTGCAGTAGTTTCATGGGACACATGGTAATTGTGTAATAGTGCTCTGAAGGGGAAGTGATGTAGCACAGAGAGTAAATAGAGGGGCAACATGTGAATACATCATTTTTGGTGAATATAACATTTTCAAAACAATAAAAGGTAACATGGTGATGTGTTAGCAGTGAATAACCCACAGATCGCCTTTTCCTCAACTGTAAATCCCGCCCAAAAGAGCCAATAGGAAACAGTAATCCACATGATTGACATCTGAGGAATTAAGAAGTCTAGTTGAGAAACAGAAATAGGATGCACTCTTTACTGCCGGCTCCTATCTCCTCCCACTAACATGTGACAGGTCCAAGAGGTTCTTAAAGGACCTGCATTGATTGAGGAAAATTGATTCCCATGAGCTTTAAGCTCTGTTCTAATGTTGTTAACTCCTCAAAAACAGACCTGGGCTCGTGTTTTGTTTGCAGGGTTTGTGTGTTAAACGTGTGTGTTAAATATGTGAATGAAACAAAACACAACTCCAGGTGTGTTCGTGATGAGGAAACGACATTAGAAGAGATGAGAAAATATCGTAATGGGCCCTTTAAGAAACTGGCTAATTAGCTTCAAGATTAGCATTAGCATAACAAAACAATTATAACTGCAGAGGCTCGACAGATTCACAGGAACAGGTGAGCTAAAGTTATAATAACACACTGAGATCACTGTGTACATCTGTATCTTATTATAAAGTGTTTTTATTCTTTGTAAAACAGGAGGCAGCGCTGATGTGCTGTTCACATGCTAGTTGTTGTTTGCTGTAGTGTGACGGTGTGTAATCAGTGTGAATGTTCAAGTCAGAAGTAAAAACTCCAAACTTTAATGAGCACTGATCGTACACAGGGGAGTGAAGCAGTGTAAATGAGGCATAAAACAATAGCTGCTGACTTGCACTATGGGGACTGTGTTTGTGTCTGTGACCAACTTGCCTGTTGGTGTATCCTGCCTACGGTCCATAGTTTCTCTTGGTACGTCACAGCTGATGCCGTCAACATTCCCTGGGGGTGTGATGCTAACTGTAGGCACTGCACTGTCTGAAGCTCTGTTACTCAAATCAGACTTTAACATGAGCTTTAATCTGAACACAGTCTGACCAGAAAGAACTGACTTAGATGATTGTGCCGTTACACAAGTCCATCTGAAATAATAATATTACAGTTACACGCTAGCTAGCATTAGCCAACAGTTTTTCAGTTAGCCTCTTTCACCTTTTAGTTGAAAATCAAACTCCTAAACCACAAACACTCGTATTGATCACAGACCCCTGAAAAAGTGCTGTTTAAATCCAGTGTCATTTGAATCCAGGGAATCAAATGTTTTTGACAGTGTTTGCTAATGTGTGCATTGCATCTCCATGGTAACTGCTGAACGTTCTACCACAGAGATCCATGTAGAACACCTTCAGCATGATGTCACTGCAAACTATCTATAGTGAGTAGTCGAGTTGTAAAATGAAACCGGGGGGATGGTGAAATTTTTCATTTATGTGACATATTCTCCAGGGACACACACACACACACACACACACACACACACACACACATACACACACACACACACACATACACACACACACACCTTAGTCCTGGTTTTTAGACCTTTGGATTAGTCCTAATTTAGTCCTGGTTTAGTCCTGGTTTAGACCTGGTTTAGACCTGGTTTAGACCTGGTTTAGTCCCGGTTTAGTCCCGGTTTAGTCCTGGGCCCCTGCTGTCAGCTAATATGTCCCTTTGATGCAGAAATAATATAATATATAACTCACCCCATAAGAACACGGTCAGCTCCGTAGTTTGCGGTGAGTCCCGAGGCGAGAGTTCCTTCTTGTGTAGCATTAACGTAGTGTACATATTAACGGAGCTCGCTCACAGCTGATCGGCGAACAGGCACAAACACAACAGCGTTAATCGTCATGATTGGCGGGAGCGCGATTGGTGGGTATGCTGCAACATGATTGGAAGCCGGAGCGCAGTTTGGCCTATGATTGGCTCTTGGAACTGGTGACGATTCATGTAGGTCGCCTATTTTGACTTCAAAACGGCGAATTTCGCCAAAAGGTGAGGGATTTTCATGCCTGACTGATAAAATGCCACAAGGGATGGAAGAAGGGATGTCCGTTTTAGAAGAGGGATGATTTTGACAATTTTTTTCCCACAGGGGGGATGCCACCCCACCCCCCCACCCCACCCCCCTCAACTCGAGTACTGTCTATAGTACCCATACCTATACATAAGTAGAAGATCCATTTGAATTTCAGAGTCTGAATAGTGGTTTCCTGCTGGAGCCTGGGTGTGGAGTTTGTGTGCACCAACCTGAATATTACACAGGACCTTAGATCAATATTTCAGAGGTGGTCAAACAGATCAGCTCATATTCACACAGCCTCAGTGTCCACAGCTTTACCCAAAATTTACACCAGGAGCGTCAGCAGCATGTGACGTTGGTAGAGCTGCACATGCCCGTGCTTTTTAAATTTATCTTATTGATTTATTTTAATTAGGACAATGCATATTAATCAACATGACAACAAACAGCATCAATGTAAATTATGCTGGAATTAGCTCAATAGCTACTTTACATCCGTTGTCCTAAGGCAGGTGAGAACAGAAGAACATTTAGAGGAACACATGACACAAGTTCACCACAACAGACCATTCTCTGAGATTAAGAACATCTACCTGTGAGAGCATGTCTGATTATTTTTCAACCAGTGTTTCAGAATGATCTTGAAGGTTGAGAAGGAGCCACAGTTCCTGACATGAGCAGGTCATGTGTTCCATGATCCTCTGATAGACGTCACCATTTACTACTGAAATTTTTAGTACTGTTGTTTACTCCTGTTATGGCACTAGAATTACTACTGTTGCACATTTATTTTTATTTTATCTTAACTCCAATGCACATTCTACTGCACATGACCAAGTCACTGCTGTATCTTCCATTGCACATTTTGATGCACACTGCACACTTTGGACATCTGTATATAGTATAGTTTATTTATTATGTTGCACTGTTTTAAGATTTTAGATCTTAGACTTTAGTTTTAACTTTAGATCTCTGTCTTAGATAGTTTTGGTTGTGTTTTGTCTTCATATTGTATTTTGTCTTTTTGCACTACTTGGCCAGAGAGAAACGAAATTTCGATTCACTGTATGTTGAACACATATGGCAGAATTGACAATAAAGCTGACTTTGATCTTTGACTTTGACTTTGACAT
The DNA here is from genome assembly GCA_036785185.1 of Paratrypauchen microcephalus. Taxonomy (NCBI): domain Eukaryota; kingdom Metazoa; phylum Chordata; class Actinopteri; order Gobiiformes; family Gobiidae; genus Paratrypauchen; species Paratrypauchen microcephalus. Next base: position 96,632 of record JAVJIX010000456.1, on the reverse strand, counting down.
TTGGACAAATTTGGTCCTGTGTCTCTGTATGTTTCTGTTTCTTCTGGTCAGTGCTCTTGTTTTAACACGGGATAGTAGTTTTATTTCTTATTATTATTTTTTTTACTCTATTAATGGTTAAACTTTGAAAATAAGGCAAGCATCCATAAATGCCTGATAACTTTCAAGATCCAAAATATTATACTTACTTAAGATATGACAATAGTGATACTGTAGAGGCTATTTGTCAAGTGTTAAAAAAAAAAAAAAAAGAGGAACTTTAGGGGTTTCAGGATGGCCTCTGATTTATGAGACCATGATAAAGATAAGACCAAGATAAAAACTTACTTAACAATTTACACCAGAGGAAACCGAGCTGCCTCTGTGGATTAAACACTAAACTATTCTCATTGCTTTTGTATTCACTGATGATTGGATGAATTATATTTTGAATCACAATTCCTTCAGAAGCTGTACTTGTAAAGTTGCAATCTGATGACGTAAAGTCTTTCGTATTTATCCTCCAAGGCTGTAAACTTTCCAAATTCCATCCCAAGTCGTTTCCCGAGCTCCTGATGCGACGCACGGTGTTTACACGACTCTAGTGGTTTTGGAGAACGTAATTTGAAAGGGCATGGGAAGTTTATTTTGACATCACATGCTTACTGTTAACAATGGATACATCTTCTCCTTCTCTGGACAGTTTGAATAGGCTACATTTATTCATTCTTTCATTCATTTATTGATTGAAAATGTATTAAAAATAGACTGTAATTAAATTTGTGTATTATTGGTGAGCTAAAAGTGAACCGTTTAATATAAGATTACATAGTAGTACTCATAGTATCGTTTACAAGGGCAAATACAGTTTTACCATGGTTGTAGCATGATATTAGAATTTTGCAGAAGTTTGAGGGCTGAATTTATACTTTGCAGCTGATATCATCAACATTCCTTAGGGGAGTGAAGCTAACCATACACACTGCTCTGTCTGAAGCTCTGTTAGTTGTCGCCCAGACCTTTCCGTGTGTGTTCTGTGTGGAGTTTGCATGCATGGTCTGGGTTCGATCCCCGGGTCGCCTGAGCCTTTCTGTGTGGAGTTTGCATGTTCTCCCCGTGTCTGGGTGGGTTTTCTCCGGGCACTCCGGTTTCCCCCACCAACCCAAAAACATGCACCATAGGTACCTCCAGCTTAGGTCCTGACCAAACCGAAGCAAGAAGATCATGGAGATGGTCCCCGGGCGCCCTAATGTGTGTGCTGCCCACTGCTCCTAATATATGTATATATATATAGGATGGGTTAAAATGCAGAGAAGAATTTCTCCAGTGTGAGATCAATAAAGTTCACTTAGTTCGACTTTAATCTGATCTTTATTTCAACACACTCTCACCTCACCCTCCTGACCAGGACCATGAACGCTCGGAGTGATCACAGGCTCCTGAAAATGTGCTCTTTAAATCACTTTTGTATCTTTTCAGGTAATCTTAAAACTTTTTGGTCAATGTTTGCAAACGTGTACATTGTGGCACCATGTAAACTGCTGAATATTCCACACATAGAGATGTATGTAGAATAACCCCAGCATTTAGTAAGGATCAGTTGGTGGTTTTCAGAATGTGATGATGTTATTTTTTCAGATGAGGGGCAAGAGACAGTTTTCAGTATTCATTAGAGAGACGTATTATATTATATATTATATTATATTATATTATATTATATTATATTATATTATATTATATTATATTATATTATATTATATTATATTATATTATATTATATTATATTATATTATATTATATTATATTATATTATATTATATTATATTATATTTTTAATTGTACATTTAATTCACAAATGTTGAATTGGATCATTTCTGTTCGTGGCTGCATTTCCAGCTACCGGCTGGTTAGCTCAACTGGTAAGTCACTGACTTTCCCCCTGGGGGGTGTGGGTTCAAATCCCCCCCGGGCAATGAGCTAACCAGTGTGGGTCCTTGGGCAAGACCCTTCACGGTACTGCCCCCCCGGGCGCCGAAAAAAGATGGCTGCTCACTGCTCCTGAAAAGGATGGGTCAAATGCAGAAGTCAAATTTCTCCTGTGTGTGAGATCAATAAAGGCTTAATCTTAGTGACTAGGCCCACTGTATTACACAAATCTGAATTTAACAATATTCATTTGAGCTTCTTCCATCTGTTTTAAATATGATGAGTGTTGTGATCTCGTCTGAAATCCAGCAATAGTCTGCAACAGTCTTGGGTTCACATTTGCATAATTAGTTTTTCGTGCATTTTAAAGTGGGCTTGACTGTGTGCGAGGCTGATGCTGCAGTGTTTGGACCTGAGCACCAGATAACCTTGGTATCCCTCTGTTTACTACAGATATATTTACAGTCTTTAGGTGAGTCTAAGCCTCATTAATCCTGTCTCATGAGATGTAAAGTTATGGTATGCAGCAGCACTTTCCCCTTTGTAATTTGACCACACAGGCCACCGTAGCAGTAAAGTTAGTTTGCGTCATGATAGAGGATTGAAGATGAAGGGATTGTTTTTGAAATGCAGATCAAAATGTAAAAGTAGGAATGCTGTGGTTGCACTTGGACCAAAAAAGGGCCTGTGTAACATATGGGCTTAGAACAGTGCAATTGTGGCCAAATATATCAACTTTAGCCACAAGAGATTAAAGATCATACAGGTTTATTTGTTGTTGTAGCCACAGCTGCCCTGGAAAAACATGGCTGGCTCACACATACGAGATCATTCATACATGAGTGTCTTGCTCAAGGACACCAAGATTGCAGAGGTGGGTAGTAGTAAGTTATATTTTATGAATTTGTACTTCTTGGAGTAGTTTTCAGACACCATACTCCTAAGTGAATAATGTAGTACAGTGTAACAGTACTTTTACTTAAGTTATATACTGTAGTGTAACAGTACTTTTACTTAAGTTATATACTGCAGTGTAACAGTACTTTTACTTAAGTTATATACTGCAGTGTAACAGTACTTTTACTTAAGTTATATACTGTAGTGTAACAGTACTTTTACTTAAGTTATATACTGTAGTGTAACAGTACTCTGAGTAAAAGTTGTGTTGGAGGAAGTCTAATGTGAAAAAAACTATGTGAAATGATTTGTTTCTTGCTCCTCCTTCAGATCTGATTAAGGGCCTGTTTACACGAGAACGGTTACGGGTAAAAACGACAAAATATTTGATCAGAAGTGCCTTTCGTTTACACGGTGACGGCGTTTTTGGAGCCTAAAAACGCAAAAATCTGAAACCACCTCGAGAGTGGAAAAGTTAAATACGCTCCGCTGTAGCGTCTCCGTGTAAACTGCCCAAGACGCAAAACTGGTCAGATCTGCTCACGTCGCGTACGCGTTTACGTCACATAGATGCGGCAATACAAGAGTCATTTCAACAACTGTATAAATCGCACCCACACCCGTCTACGGTCTTTTCTCTTCTTCCCGTACAAGTCTTTGTCACACTCTCACAGCCACAGACGCCAAGACAAGCGACTTCCGCATGAGGCACTTCAAATGTAAAACCCCATGTGATTTTATATTTTCTAATTCACTGTAATCCTCCTGTAATGTCACTATTTTCAGTACAATATTCAAAAACATGTAAACAAAAATACAAGTCACTGAAATGTTTGGAGCGGAACTTAACAACTCATTTAAAACGCAACTGGAACATTTTATTTTGAAGTTTTACCTTTCTCTTTTCCGGTACAGTCGTGGTTAGAAATGTAACTTGACGCTGATGTGATGTTTTTTGTTTTTTTTTCAGTCCAGCCTCTCTTCGCTGGCTTTTGCGTCTTCGTATAAACAAACATTTCCTGTTGAGAACGCTCGTCTAAACGCGGATAAAAAATTGAAGACGAGACGCCACTTTTGCGTCTTCTGTTTTGATCGTCACTGTATAAACGTAGCCTAAGTTTGTATTATTTTTGTCTGTCCTTTGAAAAAAACAGATTTTGTTGTGAAGTCCTAGTCCTAGTAGTATTCCTAGTGTGGCCAGTAGAGGGCACCATAAATACAGATGTCTGCTGCACTCGTTTCATTAGGCTCAGGTGTGCAGGCAGGCACACCAAACTCAGGTGTGCAGGCAGGCACACCAAACCCAGGAATGCAAGAGGAAAACATAGAGACACTACCGGTGAGGAAATGTACCTGCAAAATTAGTTTTTAAGTATAGTTAAGACCCTAAGGACAATAGTGTAAAAATAATCTCTCTTAATTCATTCAAGTGAACATTCTGTTTAATTTAATTATAATTAACAATAATGAGAAGCAGTGAGTGAGTGAGGTTCAGATCTTATCCAGAGAAAAGAACTGGTTTGAGAGAGAGGAGGAGTTAAAGAGGCTATTTTTGTCAAGAAAGAGAACCCTTCCTTGAACAGAAATGGAGGTCTCAGACATAATTTGTCTCCCATCTATAACTCTGTCTTCAAGCCTAAATCAAAACAAATAAAGAAAACACTAGGGTTAGCCAGGTCAGGTCCAGAGGTGTAAAAACACCCATTATGGTACTGAATGGCTATGCTAACAAGACTCCACACAGAAACTGAAAACAAATAGGTGTGATAGTTTCATAGGAATGTCAGTGTAGTTAGCTCCTCCCTGCAGCTAGTTATAAGCAGTGTCCACCAGCACTCTGACCAGAACTGAAGAAGTAGCTTGGATGAGCTGTGAAACATATTCGACCAAGTAAACTGTCCAGTTGACAAATTGAATTTCTCCTTTTGCCATGGATTCTACCTGGACGACTGAGGGATTCTTCACACACCTTCATTAGATTGTAAAAAGCAATTGGCTGATTAATTTTATGAAATGTCCAGTTAGGTTGACAGTAAATTGATAAATTACTATTTTCTGTCTTTAAGTTCTGAAAATGGATGAAATTAATAATTTACTCTATTTGGCAATTGATTGTTTAAATGTATTCCAATTTATTGTAAATGAAAAGATCCAGTGCACGCTTAAATAAGCCATTGCCCCCATATCTCTCTGTGTACACTGGTGACATTCTCAAGCCTCTTCACAGACACTTAAATCCCAGGCATTTGATGTGTGATGGTCAGTGGCATTTGGTCTTAACAGTGATGTATGTCCTGTCAGATCCCATGTTCTTCTGTGGACTCCAGATTGTCCTGCTTTGTCCTCCTGTCTCATCTCGTCTCATTCTAATGGACAGCCAGACCCAGTGTTGGACAGTTTGCTTGGGTTGGTACAGACAAGATTTCAAGTCCAAATGAAATGTTGTGTTTCATTATTTTTATCATTTAGGTTGAGAGAGTTGGAATTTGAAGTGCACTCAGCTTGACAAAGTGGATCATGTTTGCATCTAATATAATACTTTGTAGATGAATGTCAAATGTATTAAAGAATTCTTTCAATTATATTTCAAACTTTGGCTAATTTTTGTTTGATTACTAAACAGAAAAAAATGCTAAATTAACTTCATTGTATGTCATAATGTTCCCTATTTTTTTTTTAATTATTGACATTTCACATTACAATTTTATTTATGTATTTATTTGATCGGGACAATGCACATTAATGAACATAAGTATAAAACAAATGTAAATATGCCGAATTTTAGCTACAAAGTTAGTTTTCATCCGTAGTCCCTCGGCAAATACATAAAAATACAACATACAAAACAAGCAGCACAAACAAAAGTCTAGTGGTCACATGACTGGTTGGTTTTCAGCCGTAGATTCAGTTGTGTTTTAGGCTACGTTTATACGGCGACGATCAAAACAGAAGACGCAAAAGTGGTGTCTCGTCTTCAATTTTTTATCCGCGTTTAGACGAGCGTTCTCAACAGGAAATGTTTGTTTATACGAAGACTCAAAAGTGGGCGAATTCGATTGAATATGCATGCCAGGCCGCTAATATAATGTCAGAGCTACCTTTTTCAGGACACCACAGGGGCTCTCATCACGGTTGTTTCGCCCTCGATGTCGGGTCGGAGCTCTTCGCTTAATGCAACAAGAGCTTGTTTAGTCATTCTGAAGTTTTCCACCCAAGCACTGTCATCAACTAATCCATTCTCAAAATTGTCCCACCACTGACTGGTTCTGCCCGGTCTTGTCCAAACTCGCCTCTGTCACCTGCGACGTATTGTTATTGTTTTTACCGGCTTAGCACATCCAGTCAGCTGGATGTTTTGCACTTCTTGCCGTTTAGATGGAGACACGACCCGGGCCGTCTTCCGAACTCCACACTCTGGAAGGAGTCTTCAGATTTTTGCGGTTTCAGAGCCCGACGGCACCGCCGCCGTGTAAACGAAAGACACTTCCGATAGAATATTTTGTCGTTTTCAGTCGCAGTCGTCCTCGTCTAAATGGCCCCTTAAAAGTGATCAGTGTAGGGCTCTCCTGTATGTGCAGACGAAGACTGTTCCAGATGTTAGTGGCCCTCACAGCGAGAGGGTTCTGACCAAAGGCGGTTCTTCTGTGGGGGACCTCGCAGTCTCCCTGCTTTTCCCACCACTTCATGTTTTAGGTTTGAAACAGACAGACATGGGGGGGGGGTTAGTCCATGTAGCGCTTTGGAAATGAAGCATACATACTTAAAATTTATAACATTTTCAAAATTTTAAAGATTGTACTTATTTAAAATATTACATACATGAAATGAATTAGGTTTTGGTCAAAAACTTTAAGAGATTTTTTAAACAGTGATTCAATTATTTTCAAATTGGTAACAGCGGTGAGAGACCAACTTGTGATGCAATATTCAATATGGGATAAAATCGTTGAAGAAACATTCTAAAGCACCAAAGTGGAATCAAGTGTCACACCAAGATACTTGAATTCTGTGACCAATTGTAATTCCTCTCGTCTCAAGAATACTCCAGAACTTTTTATCTCTTTTGATTGCTTTGAGAATACCATGCAGACCATTTTTTGGGGGGAATTTAGAAGCAAACAAGTCATTTACTTGTTCCATAGCTGAGGTCAGAATGGAAGCTGCCTCTTTCCTTGCCTGAGTATAAATTACAACGTCATCTGCATACATTTGAAAATTCACGTTATTAGATGTTTTGGGAAGGTCATTTATATACAGTGAGAATAACAGACGTCCAAGTATTGATCCTTGGGGAACCCCGACAGAGGCATCCAACACTGATTTTACACAGTCAATTTGTACACATTGTTTTCTTGATGTTAAATATGATTTAATCCACTGAATTGCCTCTGGCGAGAAGTTGAAGTCTGTTAATTTGACATGACATGAAATCGCAAGGTGCAGTGTTTTCTGAGAGAAAAATTAGCAGGGTTTGTGTGTTAAACATGTGTGAATGAAAACAAAACACAGCTCCAGGTCTGTCTGTGATGAGGAAACCGCATTAGATCAGAAATAATGTTATGTGATTAACCAAGGAAAAACGTCCAATCTGTTTAAATTTTTCATTTAGATTTATGTTTTAATACTAGGATTCTGTTCAAAGTTCATATTTTATATTTCCAGAAGAATTGACAAAAAGACTGTACTCTGAGCTGACAAACTAATACAGATCTAAACTACAGGGTTGGCAGTTTCTGTGCAGAATAAGCCTGGAGATTTTAAGGTTTGTGGAGGAAATTATGGTTTTTCAAAGATTTCAGCCTTGCCGTTTGCTAATTGCATCCATTTAAATTGCCATTTCAACTCAACAGAGATCTTGTGGCCCTTGAATTCATCCACATCACCCAGACTCAGATCGTTTCACTGCTCATCACGGTATCTGTTGGAGCCACGTTGACAATAGCCATTCTTCTACTTCACTTCCACCAAAAGAAAGCATCAGACATTTTATCTAAGTATTCAAATGAAAAGTGAAACCTAAGCGGATTTTTTTTTTCAGGAAGCAAGGTCTGATCCCATAGTGTAGTTTTTGTGTTTCTAAAATGGCCTATATTACACAGAATGACTCTTGTGAGCTTTAAGCCATGTTATAATGCTGTTTCCTCCTCCTGTTTTGTTTCATTCACACATCTGAGTAACCATTTATTATTAGTTTGTCTACATCCAAAAAAGTTCAGAATGCTCTGTTCCACCTTGTGATGTCATGAAGTGGTCATTTTCAAGTGAACAGCTCCTTTTACCTTTAGTTCAGTCGAGATTGGCAATTTCAGGGCTGACATGATCCAAATGATTCTAGTGAAGGTGTATGGAGTTTAAAAACACAGTGGAGCACTTCCTGTATTCCCACATGACATCCCCAAGTTGGAACATAGTGAACTCAGCCTAAATCTGCAGGATTTGCGCGTTAAACATGTTTGGATGAAACAAAACAACTCCAGGTCCAGGAAACATTAGAACACAGATCATAAAATAGCATAATACGATCCATTTAATTGTAATTGCCTGCTGCTTTTTCACGAATCTTAATTAATCTTATCTTAATTAGATCAGGGCTCTCAAGTTTGAGCGAGGTCGTGCGTGAGACTGTAATTTCCGAAGAGCGGGGGGGGCGCTTGAATTGCGTGAGAAATGCCGTGTGAGCGTGTGAACACGTAGAATTGCGATTGCATTTACACAGAGCCCTGTGTAAATGTTTGTCTAAAGAGCAAACTTAAACTACAAAGCAACTAATGAGCGTTATATAAATGAAGTTATTACCTGATGGTTCTCCGTTTTGTCGTTCACTGACAGTTAGGGTGACCATTCGTCCGGATTTAGTCCGGACAGTCCGGTTTTTAGAGCTGTCTGTCCGGCCGTCTGTCACGTGTCCTCCTTTTTTACATTTTGTCCTCCTTTCGGACCCTTGTCGTCCACCGTTGCATAAATCGTCATAAATCCCCACCCATTATTTACACTTGCTACTCTGCGATGTTCGCCGTTTCCCAATTCAGAGAATGCACGGTTCGGAGTGTGGTCTCAGCCTGCAGTCAAGGCGGTGCATACTCGCTCAGCCCTGAGTGCAGTCCGGGGATCACATGGGCGTCTGCGAAATGGAACAGGTCCCGCTTCAGCTCAATGAGCCGGGTGGTCTGCTCCTTGTTCCCTAAAGACAATATATTATTCTATTGCGACTAGTAATACTTGGAATTGGGACATGGCCAATGTTCCCTAATTTTTAATGTGTCTGAGCAAACACACTAACTCCCTGAGCGCTCCTTGGATCCCTGTGCGCGACATCCGAGGAGGAAGGGGGGGGGGGGGCGAAAACGCGCGGTGCCTGCATAAACTGAGCCACACAGACCGATTTTCTGGGCACAAAAAAAAAAAAATCAGCATGAGAAATGCCATGTGTGGCGTGTGAACACGTTGAATTGCGTGTCACACTCTCAATGCGTGAGACTTGAGCCCTGATTAGATGTTCTCAAAGATGCTTTACTAGATTCATGTACAGACATATTGTATAAGCAGCTCTCAAAATAAGTCCACTCTTCCCTGTCGGAACCTAATTAGAATGTGTTTTTATTGTCAGCGCACCAGGAAGGTGCACCGTTATAGCATTCTCATTGTTGTTACCATGACGGTTGCGAAAAGTGCTTATAAACTCATCACAGTGAATAATTAGAATGCTCTGAATGCATGTGATAAGTCAGGAATAACTTTGGACCACTGAACCAGTTCTGTTTTTCACATTTTTGAAACACTAAAATCAAGCATGGGGCCTTTAATTGTCATCAGATACCATCAACATTTCATTAGCAGATTTCAAATAACATTTCATAAATACAGATCTTGTTCCTAATCATCAAACGCAGCTCTTTCAGATTCTTACTGACTTGTGTGTTTGTTCATATCTCATCGTATTGGCTTTTGAAGATAATTCATTTGGTCTGAGTTAAGACCAGATAAATACTGCAGTATTCTGATGACATCTTTAATGAACCCAGAGTCTATGGAACTGACTGTCCAGATGCTTAATATAAGAGGAGTGCACTGGTGAGGAAGGAGGCAGGGGACTATGGTTTATTTAAGAAGGGGAAATAATTCAGATAAGATGGTCTATTTGAACTGTTCAATAATCTGCTTGAATTAAACACTATATGCTGTATGTTCTGCTGCGTTCACCCTACACCAGAAATTATGGACTAAATCCAGAACTAAACCAGGATTATACACAGGGTTGTACACACATTTTTGGTGACACTGGTGAGTCAGTTGTATTCTGTTTTTACAGATCTTATATTACGCTGTTTGTAGTTTCCTCATCACAAACAGACCTGGAGTTGTTTTGTTTTATTCACACGTTCTAACGCACAAACCCTGCAGTTTTAGGCGTTTGAGTTCTTCTCTCAAGATGAAAATACCGAAGTCATGCAGTAATACAGGAAGTGCTCCACTGTGTTTTTAAACTCCATACATTGTCACTAGAATCATTTGGATCATTTCCCCCCCCAGAATTGCCAATCTCTACTGAACGAAAGTTAAAAGGAGCTGTCAACTTAACTAAAATCCAAATCCAAATCCACTTTATTTATATAGCACATTTTACAAACGTAGCCGTTTCCAAAGAGATAAAAACATAAAGAATACATAGTATGTGTGTATAAGTAAAATCAAATTAAAACAGCACCATAAAATGACAAAGTAAGCTTAAAAAAAATAATAAAAAATAAATAAATAAAAATATAATAAATAAATAAATGAAATAAAATAAATAAATAGATAAATAAAGTAAAATAAAATAAAATCAATAAGAGACACAGAGGACCACACAAACTCACGCAGTGTTAAAAGCCAGAGAGTAAAAGTGGGTTTTAAGACGAGACTTGAAACACTGGATAGTCGGGGCACTTTGGACATGAAGGGGCAGATTGTTCCACAGCTTTGGCCCGATCCCCCTGGTTTTAAGTCTGGACTTCGGCACCACGAGCTGGAGTCGGCCCTCAGACCTCAGCTTGCGCGTGAGGGTGTAGAGACATACTGTGGGGCCAGTCCATTTAAAGCTTTAAAAACAAACAATAAAATCTTAAAATCAACTCTAAAACGAACTGGGAGCCAGTGCAATGACGCTAAAATCGGAGTAATGTGCTAACATTTTTTGCTTCCAGTTAAAAGTCGCGCAGCAGAGTTTTGTACTAACTGTAAGCGAGAAAGTGCATGACGGCTAATGCCGGGAAAAAGTGCATTACAGTCATCTAAACACGAGGAAATAAAAGCATGAATTACTTGTTCAAAAGATTTAAAAGATAAAAAAGATTTAATTTTCGATAAAAGCCGCAAATGATAAAAACCGGATTTAACGACCGCATTTATGTGTTTGTCAAATTTAAAATCACTGTCAATAGTGACGCCAAGGTTGGTGCAGACTGTTTCACATACTTCACAAACTACCACTTCATGACATCAGAAGGTGTCAGAGCATTTTGAGCTTTGGAGATGTGGACAGACTAATATGAATGAAACAAAACACAACTCCAGGTCTGTTTTTGAGGAGGGAACAACATTCTAATATGGCTCAGTTGATTATTCTTGACCCACTGATGCACTCAATGTTTTTCCCACTAATCCAACACTAGAAAAGGACCAAAGCAGGTCTACACCAGGACTAAACTGGGATTAAGCAGGACTATTATACCAGGCTAACACCAAATCCTGAATGACGGAAGGTAATGTGCACTTTCTATACATAGGGATTATACAAAGGTACTTTTGTGTTAGTAAGAATACAAATAATGCACCAGATTGTCCTTTAAATGAGAGCAGAGAGAGCCAAAAACCATATGGGTTCATTCAGAGTCATGATGCCTTCACTGAGAATCTGTAATGCAAATGAAGGTGGGGAAAAAGTGTGTCCAAACATTTTCCTGGTAGTGTGTGAATGAGGCTGTATTCCATTGGATTCCTAGTGGTGATTGTTCCTCAGAGTTATGCTCCATGTTCACACACATCCTGCTGAGATCCTGCTGCTCTCTCCCACAGCACAGAGCAACGTATACACAGCTCCTCACTCATGTAATATAGATGAGTGCAGTCAGTGTAGTACTGTATGGAATCATGTATTATTGATTTCATAAAGATGATTCTTGTCCCCACAAGACCAGACAATACACTGAGCTGAGGTGCTTACTTTGCGGCAATTTGTGGAATTAATGAAGTAGCTTGACAGTGTGGAGAGAGGCTGGACACTGGGAGGTAAACACAGGAGACATTTGTTTACCAGTGATATGGTACAGACAAACCACCAACCCACTGTGGTAGTATACGCTACCACAGTGGGTATGAGTAAGCTACATTACTCACTGGTTTACGTGTCCTGTATTAAACAAATACAGGTGTGTGTAACTCCAGCTATGTTTGTGATTAAGAAACTACATTAGAACATAGATCAGAAAATAGTCTAATATGGCTTTGCTTTCATTGTAGGGAGTATTATATCTCTAATGACCATGGCCAGTTAAAGGGATAGTTCAGTTTTTTTATGTGAATCTGTATGGCATCCCCTTCAGCAGTGTCATGCATTAACACTGACTTACCCCTGACAGTGTCCTATCCCTTTAAAGGTCCCATGGCATGAAATTTTCACTTTCTGAGGTTTTTGAACGTTAATGTGAGCTCCCCTACCCTGTTTAGCCCCCCATCCCCCCCATGGTTAAAAGTTGCGAAATGTCTAAACTGAGCATTTGCGATCCTTTTCTGCGTTACAAAAAATCGGAGCTCAAACGGGCGATTTTGAACAAGGAAACTTATTGACGTCAGCTCGAAAAAAGAAATGCAAATGCAGTTCCACCCCCGTCTGTCTGTACTCAGCGTCTCTGTAAATCACACCCAGAGAGTTTGGACTGCGAATGCGCTAGGCAATGCGAAATGCGTTTTTTTATTTGCCTGGAGGCACGTCCGAGTGTTCCTAGGCTCGGAAGTCCTTTATCTGAGCCTCTGGACCTTTGAACAGCAGTGGTTTAATTTTATTTTCTGTGGAAATGTGTTTATTTTTCAATGGAACGCTTCAAATCTCTCCCCCTGTGCAAAAACAAGGAAATGGATTAGCTGAGGGCTCTGAGCGGAGAGTTTGGCCACGCCCTCACCCTCTACTATAGGCCAGCTCTTTTCTCCTCATTTGCATTCAAGCAACAACGCCCAGAATAAATAGTTTGAGAGAGATATTTATGACTCTTTCTCATCTTATCTCTGTTTCTCATGCACTGAGTGTTGATTTTGAAGAAGGATTCATTTACAGTATTAGGGAACCATTAAGGAGCCATATAAAAGCATCAACAAGTACCATGTCATGGGATCTTTAACGAGCATTGAGCTGGAGGTGTCCTTATCAGTTGTCTATTTTAGCGTTTACCTGTTTTTTCACCATAAACGTAAAATGTTGCAGAGGTGTGGTGTGGTGTGTGCAGAGTTGACATGCCTTGTAGGTGTCTCCCTTAGGTGCTGTCCCTGGGTGCACACATGTCCTCACAGTTTGTCGTGTATCTCCCATAGGTGCTGGCCTGACATGCCTCGTTGATGTGTCTCCCTTAGGTGCTGTCCCTGGGTGCAGACGTGTTGCCTGAGTACAAGCTGCAGGCCCCTCGAATCCACAAATGGACGGTGCTTCACTACAGTCCGTTCAAAGCCGTGTGGGACTGGCTCATTCTGCTGCTGGTCATCTACACGGCCATCCTCACGCCATACTCTGCTGCTTTTCTGCTCAATGATCAGGTATGTCCACTTCAAGGTCCTATCTCATGACGATCTTCTACCAGTAACAGCACAGAGAACGCCCAACTGCCAAATTCAAACTGCCTCAAAACCAATAAGATCACGCTTGTCTCAGTCCACAGCAGGTGAACGAACTGATTTGATTCTTTGCACATTGTGCTGGGGGTGATCTCTGTGGTGGAATGTTCTGGAAACTCAATCAAATCACAAAATTGATTTAAACTTAGACTTAGACAAACTTTATTGATTCACAAGGGAAATTACACAAGTCATTAATCCACACATTTTCAGGAGTCTGTGTTCAATACGTGCCTTTTCTCTTTTCTTTCCATGTTCTTTTCTCTTTCAATCTCTGTCAGTATCAGTAAAATAGAGTAATTTATGGACTTTGCTTATCCCATGCGAATGCGCTGCAAGTAAAGTAATTTGCAAATTACCAGACGTCCCCAGGTTGTACTTATCCCATGTGAATAGGACTCAATTCTGCAAAATCAACTTTACAGGGCTTTTAACCATCTTATAGTTGTTTTCCCTTCTCATTTACCTTCTGAAATTGTATTTGGAGTGATTCGATCTTTAATTGCTTATTTTCAACCCCCGTTTTCACCGCCACTGGCATACGCCTACTGCTCTGGACTTCGTTCTGCATACATAATGATCACGGGTGTGATAGATTATAAATTTATAGCAGACACAAGCACAATAGGTCTTCTTTAAGCATATGACATGCTAATGACTGTGTTAAGTTCCTTGCTCCCTGCAGCACTGATAAACACACTGAAGCTCTGTAGTGTAGTGTGGAGATGGGTCCCTGGGCTCATAGAAGGCACTGAAAAATGATACAATAAAGTGTACCTTAACCATAAGCATGGAGAGTCTGACAGACCTGACAGGACCATGTGACTAATCACCCTACTCCTCACGCAGGACAGAATCTCTCAGACAGCCTGCCACTTTAGCCTTGACAACACAAGTACAGAAATGTCTCCTCCTTTGCCTGACCAAACAGAAATAATGTTATAGCTATTCAAAAAAGATGACAACATGAACAACTTTGGATTTATTTGACACTTCTTCAGGCATAATGCAACATATTCCCTGCCAGATTAGATTCATATAAACCTAATGGAAGGTGACGCACAGACTGTATAACAGTCTAACAGTTTAGCTAGCCCTCGTGTTCCAAAATGGAAAGTGAGCATGGGCGCAAAGTGGTTCCTTCGAGTTCTGGTTGCAATTCAATTTGTATTGAAAAAATATCACCCCTCTCTCTGCTGCTGTACGCCTTGTCATTTTGGACTTAAAAGTGCTCATATTAATCTGTTCTTGATCCTAGTGTTTTTTTTCTGCTTCTTCTCTTCTTCTTTTCTATTTTCACAACATAAACTAAAATATTTTACATCCTCAAAGCACCTAAAAGTGATCTTTGTAAGACTTAGCCTAGCCCTGGTCCGAGCACACTCCACTCTAGCAGCTCTCACTCTGATTGGTCCAAAAGCTCCACGCCGTGCTCGCCCGTATTGAAGAAGAAAATGCAGAAGAGAAAATCATTTTTGCGCCCATGCGCTAACGTGCACAGGCCACTGAAAACAACACGATGCCATCTTGGGTTCACCTTCAGATTTTATAATAATTCTATGCTCACTCCTGATTGGATATTTGATTCCTGGTTGCAGATTAGCTCCTATAACTGCCAGCCTCGATGAGCTTCGTCATGGGTGATGTCACACTCCCTTATTCCACTTCTGTAGGCAGTATTACTCACTACTGTGTCACGGTGATTCAGCAATAGTTTAGTAAAAAAAAAAAGAAAAAAGAAAACTGAATTGTGGTCTTGCAATGCAAAATGTGTCATCTTTGCATTTCAAATTACCAGCTCTTCCTGACATGATTTTATCTGCAGTTTAGCAAATATCAATAATAGGCCAAAGCACGACTATCTATGACATAAAAACAACATTTATAGAACATCACATAACACAAACTATGAAGGGATTGTCCCATTTGTAGGTCACCAACCTTTTGCATCCATCATGGATTCCAATACGCACAGAAGTAAATAAGAAGTGCTAGTTGCGGTAGTTGGCTAGTACAAGATGTAGTATTGTTGATAGTAGTAGCAGTTTAGTTTAGTTTAGTTTATTATTAGGATCCCCATTAGCTGTGCTTTACAGTCTTCCTGGGGTCCTTGTTAAAAAGCACAAAGTAAAAGTACAAAACACACATCAACACCTTTAATTTCTATAAAAATCTCTAAAAAATGACAGCAAAAATTAAAGTCTGCTATTTGTTTTATATTCATGTTACAAGTAGCAAATCCCGATGTAATTTTTTTGTTTTCTTTTAAAGTCCAACTTCTGTTCTGTTTTAATGAGCCTCAAAGGCAAAATGTTCCATCATTTTATCGCTCTATAGATGAAGGTGCGTTGGAGAACATTTGTATTTGCCTTTGGAATTTTAAACCATCTTTCTGACGCACGTCTAGTGCCGTAACCGCGTGGTTCTCTATTTTTCTCAAACTGATCAGACAAAAATAGTGGAGTTTTTGATTTGAATACTTTCCATGTGGAGAATAATACAGAAGCCCGTGCCTGATCCTGAACCTTTAGCCAACCTAGATTAGAGCAGTTATTATCCTGGTTCTGTCAGGGCACCAGCTCATTTGTTCTGCAATAATTGGAGTCTCTCAAGATCTTTTCTTTTTGCCGTGGACCAAATGAGCAGTAGTAGTAATTGTAATTCTGGTAGTTGTGGCAGTTTTAGTAGTGGTTGTTCTAATATTAGTTGTTACTAATAGTAGAACCTGTAGTTCTACTGTAGTTGTTACTCATGTTGTAGTAGTAGTTGTTGTAGTAGCAGCAGTTGTAGTGGTATTTGTTATCATTAGGGACCGAGCCCGAAGGGGGACGAAGGTCCCTATTGTTGTTGCTTTGTTTCCGTATTATTATTATTATTATTCTTGTTCATACACGCTGGGGCAATTTTGAGCATGTTCCCATGCTTCAAAACAAACGAAACTTTGCACGGGCATCACAAAGTGCTGCCAGTACGACCACACAAAGTCTTGTCCCTGGGGGACCTGGGGGTCCCTGGGAGACCCCCCACTGGGGGACCCCCAGTGGGGGGTCTCCTAGACCGTACCTCAGATGGGCATAAATTTTGGTAAGCATAATCTTAAGACGTTGGAGATGTTAAATTGCGAAGGATTTTCAAATAGGCGGTAATATGACGATACGGCGGATCGATAAAGTTAGGTATGGAATTTGAAACACTTCTCCTACACCGTACCTCAGATAGGCTTAAATTTTGGTGAACATAATCTTAAGACGTTGGAGATGTTAAATTGCGAAGGATTTTCAAATAGGCGGTAATATGACGACACGGCGGATCGATAAAGTTAGGTATTTATTGAATGGGAGTGATGAGTTATGAATGGGAGGTATTTGTTGCTAGGCAACGCCCTGATCAAAGGTCTTTGATCTTTGTACCTTTGATCTGATATAGCTGCAAGCAGCAATGTGGGGACAAGCATCGAAGGTTCATGTAGGCCTCAGCATGGAGGCCACATGCAGGGTCTGACAGGGTCTAACAGAGTCTGACAGGGTCTGACAGGGTCTGACAGGGTCTAACAGAGTCTGACAGGGTCTGACAGGGTCTGTTCTGACAGGGTATCTACAATGTCATGGCCACGCCCAACAGGAAGTGAGATAATTGGGGCAATTTTGAGCATGTTCCCATGCTTCAAAACAAAACTTTGCACGGGCATCACAAAGTGCTGCCAGTACGACCACACAAAGTCCCGTCCCCCAGTGACCCCCAGGAGCTCGATAGCGCCCCCTAGCGCGTTGTCTTTCGGGGCTGGCATACCGTTTAAGATAGGCGCACGAAATTCGGTAGGGACGTGTATCTCAATAAGACGAACAAATGCGTACATTCAGTACGACCACACAAAGTCCCATCCCCCAGTGACCCCCAGGAGCTCGATAGCGCCCCCTAGCGCGTTGTCTTTCGGGGCTGGCATACCGTTTAAGATAGGCGCACGAAATTCGGTAGGGACGTGTATCTCAATAAGCCGAACAAATGCCTCACTGCAATGTCATGGCCACGCCCAACAGGAAGTGAGATAATTGGCCTTTTGTGTGATTTTGGGGTATTTGACATAGAATGGAATTTGAAACACTTCTCCTACACCGTACCTCAGATGGGCTTAAATTTTGAAGTAAATGCATGGAGAATTCTGTAGTTGTGTAGTCATCTTGGTACAAATGAAAATATAGCTGCAAGCAGCAATGTGGGGGCCAAGCACCGTTTGACAGGGTCTAACAAGGTCTGACAGGATCTAACAGAGTCTGACAGGGTCTGACAGGGTCAGGGTCTAACCCTGTCAGAACAGACACATCAAAGACAGATCAAAGGTTGCTAGGTGCGTTGCTAGGCAGTTGACAAATTTCTGCAACTTTGACCTGCTGCTGCCACTAGACGGTTGGAGCTGGGGACCTATAAATTGCTGTGGGTAACGAGGAGACAGGCTGGAATGTGCATGCCAAATTTCACAACTTTTTACCAAACGGTTCTAGGGGCTGCCATAGACTTCCTATGGAACAAGCATAATAATAAATATAGCTGCAAGCAGCAATGTGGGGGCCAAGCACCATCAGACCTTTTTAGAACAAGGTCTGACAGGATCTAACAGAGTCTGACAGGCTCTGACAGGGTCAGGCACACGAAATTCAGTATGGGTGTGCGTCTCAGTAAGACGAACAAACGCAGGGGCGAGGTCCCGACCAACGCCGCTTGCGGCTTTAATTTTAGTTGTAGTAGTATAGCAGTAGTAGCAGTTGTAATTGTAGTAGGTGCTAAAGATGTAGTTGTTGTAGCAGTTGTTCTAGTTTTCGTAGCAGTCGTAGTAGTAGCAGTTGTGGTTGTGGTAGGAGTTATTGAAGTAATTGTAGTTGAACTCATTGTATTTATTGCAGTTAAAGTTTAGTGCAGTTTATTTAAAATACATTCTACATACACAGTAGTAGCTTTTTATAGGCCTACATTTGATCTTCCTATTGCCACTTTGAGCGAATCTCCTGCACTGAAGATGTTTCTTAGCTCCGAACTCTTGAGTGTGTGCTAATCAAGTTTAAAAAGCGCTACGGCTAATCACTCTGCCTTACTATTTTTAGCCTGATGCTAAAAAGCGTAGCTAACCCCCTCGTGCTGGGTGCTCCCTGTGGTCTGTGTGTGCAGGAGGAGCAGATCATGCAGAGCTGTGGCTACTCCTGCTCCCCTCTCAACGTGGTGGACCTCATCGTAGACATCATGTTCATCATCGACATCCTCATCAACTTCAGGTGGGTACTCACAGACAAGGCACAAGACGGATCAGTGCTTTTGGTTTCACACATGAACAATATCACATTTCTGCAGTCATTTGTCAAATATAATTATGCAATGTTATAGTTGAGGTTCAAGTGTTCCATGAAAAGTGAATGAACTGCAAAGTTAAACAGGGGTATTATGCAAATTTTACTTTTTGAAACTTTCTACCATGTTGTGACACTGGTCCCTCATCAAAAACAAGCCTCAAGAGGTTTTAGATGTCGTCCATTCAAATCCTCCATATACTCCATGCTCCAGCAGTGTGAGCCCATGCCTCTTGTACAAGGTACAGCCTGCAAGCCTACGTCACCCATGCTCCCACACCACAATTCTGCTTAAATATACAAAAGTGTGATACAAAACAATACACTACAACTTTGCAAACCTGATACGATGTGCAGTACTTTCATTAACAGGATGGATGCTTATTGTGTTGTTTGGTATATCAATCAAACAAACAATACTTATCGCTCAGAAGGCAAAAGGGAGAAGGAGGGAGCAAAGGGAGGGGGACTCAGAATCAATATATAATTTTTAAAACTATCAAGGTTAACGTGGTGATCTAAATATACTGTATACCCAAGTGTGATACCACCTTTAAACACAAATATGCAGAAATACCACAGATTAGACACTACAAGATGTAGTTTTTTTGCAGTTTAAAATAAAATGTCATAGACAATTTCAATATTATCATTGTATACTGTATATTGTATATATATATATTGTGTTGTGCCCTCAGGACCACGTATGTGAACTCCAATGATGAGGTGGTGAGCCATCCCATAAAGATCGCCGTGCACTACTTCAAAGGCTGGTTCCTCATAGACATGGTGGCTGCCATCCCCTTCGACCTGCTCATCTACCGCAATGGAGAGGAGGTACTACAATAAGTACTGTGTAAATACTGTAACAGAGAGGAGGTACTGCTATGAGTATTATCAAATACTGTTAAATACTGAAACAGAGAAGATACTGCTTTAAGTACTATTATAAGTACTGTGAACATACTGCAAAGGAGAGGAGATACTGCTATGCTATGAATACTTCCATTTACTGCGTAAATACTGCGAAGGAGAGGATGTGATGTATTTCTGCTATCGAGTACTGAGTATATACTGCAAAGGAGGTACTGCCACAGATGAACTGTATAAATACAAAAACATGGTACTATACAACTACACACTCATGTGCACTGCAGAGAAGAGAAAATGTCATATAGTACTTTACTATGCTATGCACTGTGTAAATACTGCAAACGGGTACTGCCACAGGTACTGTTACATTCTAGTGATTAAACATTACAACCACATACTAACACGTGTTATGTATATAAATACTGTAAGCTGCTACCATATATATTTTACTTCCACATAGTTATGTAAAAACTTCAACAGAGAGACAGAATGTATTATTCTTGTACACAAATACTTCAGTGGGAAGAGGTACTACTATATGTATCACAGACATGCAGACAACCTAATATATGTATACTACAATGCACTTGTGTACACAACCTAATATATGTATACTACAATGCGCTTGTGTACACAACCTAACCTGTACCTGTAGTTTTTAAGTGATTTAGGCTGAGGGCAGCAGTCTGATTTTACTGTTGGTCTTCAGGTCTTAAATCATTTGAGTCATTTTGAGTTTGACATAATGTAAGTCATTGGAGAGTTTATTATCATTAAAATGGAAATTTCCAAATGAATGAGACAAATTTAAAAACACAGAGGTCACTTTGAAGGTTGGAATAAGTGGCCAAAACTGCTTAGACACTCTTCCCCATATAAAGTAGTGTGACTGTAGTATCTGCCAGTCTCACTTTTTAAAAACACATTATATTTAGTGAATAATACACCATGATTCTTTTGTAAAACTGTGTGATGAGGTCAAGTCCAGGGTATCATGTGGTTCACTGCTTCTACTATGCTAAAAATGTTGCATGTTGTGGGACACATGTTCCATGAATAATAATTATTATTATTTGAAATATTATGTCTATTAAAACAAATGTTCCCACAGTTACAAGAGGTGGCAATGAAACAAATAATACAAAAAAAAAAAAAAAATTTAACTGTTTTATTTGGGACAAGAGGAAAATTGCATTTTGGGGGTACTCCAGACTCCTCCAGGTCCTCCAATTCTGGAATGACCCCTATATTAGACTTAAATCTGCTTTATATTAATAAAATCTGACCAGAAAGAGCTGACTTAACTTGAACTACAACAGGTGAGCTGATCTATGCTGTTAACCAAGTCTCCAACAAGTTTTTCAGTTAGTCACTGTCACCTTTTTGTTGAAATCAAACTCCTAAATAGGACCATGAGCGCTTACTGATCAGAGGCTCCTGAAAATGTATTGTTTAAATCCATGTTGTATTATTTGACTTTTCAGATGATCTTATCTCTTTTTGGACAGTGTTTGCTGTAAAAAAAAAAAGCCTCAAAGATCCATTCTTCTTCTCTTGCCAAAGCTGATTTGGTCGACTCTGTCCCCAAATGTCCACAGAGCAGAGAGAGGACATTTTCACAGCACGAAACAGTATTATTTACAGTGTGGATGGGCCTGGGTTCAGAGCCAGTTCAGTGATCCAACAATATAAGAGAACAGTGTAATGAGTGAGAATTATTGCTTCTGAAACCATGCAAGTCTACTATTTGAGATATGAACTATGCAACCATTTTAAACACTAAGTAGGACTACACATGCACACTTATGCCCCACATAAGTTCAACAACTAAACTATTATGCATGAGTTTTTAAAGTGGAACTTTACACTAAATCCTATAATAGTATCAAAAACTACAATTACTACTGAAATGCAAAATACACACTTCTTTAGTACTTTACGTGAGACTGTTTAGATAGGTTTGATTGACAGGTGAATTAGCCAATCAGAGACAAGCATGGTCCATCTGTATCAAAAACAAATATGGCTGCATTTGAAGGAAAAAAGAAGCATCATTGGGTGAAGTAAACTGTTAGTCTGAGGTGAAAGAAATGTGAATTTGTTCAAAATGATGGGTGCCCAATGAGCTCCTGCATTTCACACGTTACTGAATTAAACAAACCTGATTGGACGATCATGTTTGTTTCTGGCATGAGACATCAAAGTTCAAAGTCACCTTTATTGTCAAAAACCATATGTACAGGTTGCACAGACAGGATATGAAACTGCAGCGCCCCCTAGGCTCAAAGTGAACATAAAACATGTGATAAACAAGACGATAAACACCATGACTAAAACATCACATATACCTGTAGTAAAAGTACAATAAACCTGTATATAATACAAATGGGTAAAACCCACAATGTGTAGCGTAATAAAGCTCCAAATGGTGTCATTTAAGCAGCAGTGTCAGTGTCATTTAAGCAGCAGTGTCAGTGGTCAGTGTCATTTAAGTGTCATTTAAGCAGCAGTATCAGTGGTCAGTGTCATTTAAGTGTCATTTAAGCAGCAGTGTCAGTGGTCAGTGTCATTTAAGTGTCATTTAAGCAGCAGTGTCATTGTTCAGCATCCTGACAGTTTGGTGAATGAAGATGCCTTTCAGTTTGCTGCTCTTTGCCCTGAGGCCCTAAAACATGATGGAGGGAGTGGGGACCAGATTGATATTCTTCTGTATAAAAAATGTACTTGCCAGGCAAAGTGTAGTATGTTCTGGGTTGCAAAAGATTCCATTCCATTTTCTATCGCTTTATCTGGTGCCGGGTCGCGGGAGCAGTAGTCTGAGCAGGGAGGCCCAGACTTCTCTCCACACACACTTTCTCCAGCTCTTCCAGGGGGATCCCAAGGCATTCTCAGGCAAGCCAAGAGACATAGTCCCTCCAGTGAGCAAAAGATTAAATGTTCTTTTTTTTTTTTTAAAGATTGCTAAATGAGTTATCACTTAAAGCAAAATGGTGTTTAGGCCCCATACTGATTATTTTGAACTTACCCATTCTCAATGAGCAGAATCGGGGTTCTGTGCGTGCTGGTTAACGTAGTGAACATTGTGTCCTGTGTGTCTTCCCACAGACGACGACTCTGATTGGTCTGTTGAAAACGGCCCGTCTGCTGCGATTGGTCCGTGTGGCCAGGAAGTTGGACCGGTATTCAGAGTATGGAGCAGCCGTGCTGTTCCTGCTCATGTGCACCTTTGCCCTCATCGCTCACTGGCTTGCCTGCATCTGGTAACTAAAACATTCTAAAAAAGTAACATTGACAGGACAAAAATTAACCTTTCATTGAGCTGTATCAGAATAAGTATAACAGCACATAGACTAGAATACGCCTTGCCTGGTTTACACCAGACCATATCACAGTGAGATATGGTCTGGGAGCACCTACTGAATATCTCGTAGTGGAGGTGTGGTTTACGATCGCCAACGGCTGTTTATTGGGCGTTACGAATGTCTGTCATTTGGCGTATACGTAGCCCATAGCCAATCATGTCAGTTGTCAGTTCAAACTACAAGTTTCCGTTTGTCGCGTAGTACACGTCACCGCCTTTCCACCCCTCCCTGCTCTCTGATTGGCTCCCCAAATCAGGAGCCCTTGATTAGCCTAGTTGCCAGGCTGTCTTTTAGATCGGAACGATCGTGCAAAGCAGCCTGGGATTGCCCAGGTTAGTATACGCCCATGGATCACTATGGAACCTACCTGGACCACTGAGGGATTACACAGATATAGTACTATTATTTAATGTTGAAAATGAGATTCTATTGTCTAAAGAAAGAGTGTTTTATATTATCAAAATCGGTATTGAGTATTGAATATTTTCCTTTGTATCCAAATCACGTTTGAATTTTTTGTATCATGAGTCATAACAACACAACTATGAAGAACATTCAGAAATGAGAATTGAGTCATACATTGTGAACTCTCAAATCTCATCTAAACCTAGTGCTTTGTTCAAATGTAACCTGCACTCTTTCTGGTTAAAAAATGTTTTAGAATTACATCTGAACCTGTGCTGCCAGAGCCTTAACCTGCAGATAGAGGACTATGCCTCATGTGACTATGCCTCATGCTCAGAACCTCCAGAATTCCCTCCCTGAGCTGCAGAGCCTGCACTAGCACTGATTCAGGATTGGCTGCAGGGGCTGGGCTTTAGGTAGTGAGGAATTAAATCTTTCAACTGCCTTTAGTCTAAATCAACATTCTAATTGTTATATGTCAAATTAATATTCAAGTGAAATAATAGGAGGCAGACAACAATCAAAGAATTGTCTCTCTGGACTTCAGGCTCCTTCTTTCCCATAATAAAAATAAAAAGCTCTGAGTGCACTACATCAGAGGACACTATTTTGGACCTTATTGTCATTACATAGAGTGCACTTTCAAAAGATTCTTTCTTTTTGTCTCCATGCACCCTCTACTCCAAACACAGCTCCTAGATTCTATTTTAGTCATTCCATATTATGCCTAATATATATACATCCATAATTATAGACCACCATGTTTTAACTTAAAATAGACATAAACAAATAAAGGGAGAGGTATAGATGGTATGTCTTCTTTCATCTTTTCCAGGTACGCCATTGGGAGTGTGGAGCGGAACGGTTCTATAGGCTGGCTCCACACACTGGGTGACCAGCTGGGGAAGCACTACAATGGCTCTATCAGAGGTACGACTCACTGGCCCCTCTCCGTTCCCTAACCTTTCTCTCACTCCTGACCACTCTCTGACTCCTGACCTCTCTCTGACCTCTCTTTGACCACACATGTCCGACTGTTTTCCAGGCTCTGGTCCCTCCATCAAAGACAAGTATGTGACGGCGCTGTACTTCACCTTCAGCAGTCTGACCAGTGTGGGCTTTGGAAACGTGTCCCCCAACACCAACTCTGAGAAGATCTTCTCCATCTGTGTCATGCTCATAGGCTGTAAGTAACAACATTACTATGGGTGAGCATGAGCTGGGCTTGGTGCTTACAGAGATTTTTACTGAACAAAGTACTAATTTAAACTGGACATATTATGGACTTGAATTTCAAACCATGTTTTAACATTGTTCCCTCTTCCATCATATACCTGCTGTTGTATTTAGCTTCATTCACACCTTCATTTACCCAGTTTAGAAGTTTGTACTTGTCTGAACCTCACAAATCACTCGGTTTCAATTTTCCATGGATAGTTACATCACAGGTAGAAATCCAAATTGCTCCTGTGTTGTTTTCAAGTCCATAAAACTTTGTATTTCAACTGCAATCCTAAATAAGCATTGTAAGCCCATTCACATTCACACATTCATTTGGTGAGCCAAGCTAAGTATGTGAATCCTGTTTGAAGGACAATATTAACCTTATTAATGCTACTATTTTGCTGTTGCTAATGTATAATGTTTCAAAAGTAGATTTGGTCCATCATTGTGCTGTCTCTGTACATTAAATTCATTGTCTGCTCTGTGATTGAGAGGAACCACGAAAAGCATGTTCACATACTGCCATTGTCCCCACTCAATGCCACACACGGGACTGGACAGTTAGTGGACAGAGCAGGAACAGTGATGAGAGCTGACAGGGACGCAAATGTCAGCAGTGTCCAACATGACAAGTGGACAAAAGGACAAAACACTGACAGTCTGCTGGAAAATAAAAGTGATAGACAGACAAAAGGAGCACATGTGAACCTGCAGATGGAACAGATATAAATATATATCAGCTTTTAATGTTAACATGGTCATGTAAAATATGTCTTTCCCTAGTAGATACTGTAAAAGCAGCCCTTAGGATCAAAATGACACCTCTGTGTGTTGTGTGCATCTAATTAAGATTAAGATTAAGCCTTTATTGATCTCACACACAGTGAAACACAGGAAAAATTTTACTTCTGCATTTGACCCATCCTTTCAGGAGCAGTGGGCAGCCATCTTTCCGGTGCCCGGGGGTCAGTACCATGAAGGATCTTGCCCAAGGTCCCACCCTGGCTTGCTCATTGCCAGGGGGGATTTGAACCCAGGTCCCCCGGGTGAAAATCAAGTGACTTACCAGCTAGCCAGCCGGTTAAAATTATAAAGCATTTGTATCATCAATGAAGTATTGCTGGTGTACTGTTTGCATATGAGTTGTTTTTAGCATCTGTCTTTGAGTAATCTGAGATGAAGGTGGACAGCAGACTGAAAACCAGAATTTGAGTTGCTTCTTTGAACCAAGTACAGCTCCATTAATAACCTCTTAAACTCTCTTGCTCTGCAGCGCTCATGTATGCCAGCATCTTCGGTAACGTCTCAGCCATCATCCAGCGTCTGTACTCAGGTACGGCAAGGTACCACACGCAGATGCTCAGAGTGCGGGAGTTCATTCGCTTCCACCAGATCCCCAACCCCCTGAGGCAGAGGCTAGAGGAGTACTTTCAGCACGCCTGGTCCTACACCAACGGCATCGACATGAATGCCGTGAGTACATGAAAAAAAACAAAAAACAGAGTCGTTCCTCTCTCACCCCTTCTGCCTGTATGCCCCTCCCCCACCTCACCTGTGTGCCACGTCTCCATGGTGCCAAAAAGCGCGAGCGTTACGCATTAGTACACACACAAAGGCTAGCTGCTACAGGAGTATAACAATATTGGCTTATGGAACTGCAAGGTCCTGGGTCTAAAAAGTAGTTTCAGTGAAGCAGTTTGTTTTAACAGCAGATATAGACTGAGATAAGTTATTTTTTAAAGCCTATATCCACATTATGATGTTTGGATTCATGACACATTTTTACCAAGAAATCTATTTATATTCACGTAAAATACGATGAAAATTTATGAAAAACAATGTCATCCTCACTGCAGAAGGAGGAAGTAGGTATGTAATCTGTTTACAAACCCACATTGTTGGCCCATTGTTAATATCCACATGCATACATGGTCACTTGCTTTAGAACAGTTTTTTTCAGGCAGAGAAGTGAAACTAGGGTGGACCACCCACGCACAGCCAATCACAACACTGCTTTTGGCGCATATTTCTGTGTTGATGAGACATAAAAAGACTATTATTAGTGTCTTTATCACTGTGCTGTGATGTTGGTATCTGGTGTAGGTGAATTAGGCACAACTCTTATTTAAGAAGAAATCTGGCTGCAGAAAGAAAGCACTGTGAATCTGGAGCAGAGTTCCCTTAGCATCTTCTTGAAGTGGAAGACATTCCCAGTTGAAGAAGACATTCATGAATGAGGCCCTCGTTCTTGCCAACCTCTCAGGAGCAGGACAGTGCCCAGGGACCATCTTCGGAGGTTCAGGAGGACCTGGCTAGAGGATTAGTCTACAATTGCCTATTTTAGCATCCAAACACAGGGAGAACATCCACAAAGAAAAATCTGGGATTCTTCGTAAGAACCTTCAGTGTAGCTGACATAGTTAAGCATAACTGAAATGAAGTGTGAAGTATGACAATAATTATAGAATTAAGGCTTATCACACATTTAAGAGAAACATATGCATATGCCTCCCCATGAAACACATGAAAAACCGTAGTGTGAGATATAGCCTAGCGTACTTTTAGATTTGTATGGCCCCCTGATCCTGCTGAAGGTGTCCGTGCATGTTGTTGAGCTTGCGTTGTGCGTTGCTAGGACGATCTGAAGCCACATCATGCTTGGTCATGGTCGAACCCCAACATGGAGAATAGGACTAATGTAAGTATGCCACACACTGGAGAGTAGAGCAGGCGTTTGAGCGTGGACGTGCACGCATAGACCAGCCTTACTGATAGACAGTGGACACATGCCTAATCACACAGCTAAACCTAATGTCATGTAATACAGGACATGCTCCCAGGCCCAGACAGTGTCTATCAATAATAGTCTATGTGTGCACAGAGAAGTGTTACCCGTAGCCTTTCTGTGTGGATTCTGATGCGTACGAGTGCCATTTGGGTTCCCTGTGACACTTTTCATTATGTGTGTTTGACTTCATTTGTTTCATTATCTGTACATGATTGTGCTTTAAAAATGAATTGTGGAAGAAGAGTGGTAAGGTCTTTTTATTGCTCAAAAATACTTTTAACTAACTTAACTAACTAAAAAAAAAAGGTTAGCAGACGCAGTTACATGTTTTTACAGCACAACTCTTCCTCTTAGTACCTGTCCTCTAACTGCTTTTACTGTTGCCTCTGCTGCTCTGTCTGCTCACACTCATACACATGCAGATACCAGATACCAGCACAAGGCCCTTTTCTTGTCCTTGCTCACTGTTAGCATAGATATAAAGGTATATCTTTGTTAATGCTGTTCACATAATACCAATGTCTAAATGTCCACACTAGTCCCTGTTTAGGGTACTATTTACGCCATTGTTAGTGGTGTCCAATTGTATTTATGTAAATATAGACCATAATGCATTGCAAGAGTGGGAGAAAGCACAGTGGACTGTGACAGGTTTCTTACTGGACACCACATCTCAGACAAAAAGATGAAAAATCCAGTCTGTTTACATGAGGTGCAGCTTAACAAAAACTTGTTTGCTAATGAGTTCATAAACACTTGTGTGCCAGTCCAGTCTATTAACGTATATTTATTACACAAATTGAGTTTTATCAGAGTTTAGCAGACTTTTTTTTACTCAGCTTGGGCTGTGAGCACTCTCCCATATGGGACATGTAGAGTTCAATGTGCTCTTCACATCTTCTGAAACACTTTACCTGAACAGACCTGTGAGTTAGTGGTTAAACTGAGCCAATTGGCTATTTTGAAAATTACAAAAATGTACCACTCAAGTAGATTTTATGCAGTTGCTGTGCTATGCTAACCCCTGCTAACACCAGTGAACCTCCTTCACCCACTCACCTGCTCTCTCTGCCCTTTTCTCTCATCTTCTCATTTGCCCGGTGCAGGTTCTCAAAGGCTTCCCTGAGTGTCTGCAGGCCGACATCTGCCTGCACCTGAACAGGACTCTGCTGCAGAACTGTAAGGCATTTAAGGGCTCCACTAAAGGCTGTCTGCGCGCTCTGGCTATGAAGTTCAAGACCACACACGCTCCGCCCGGAGACACGCTGGTGCATGCTGGCGACGTCCTCACCGCACTCTACTTCATCTCTCGAGGCTCCATCGAGATCCTGCGCGGAGATGTGGTGGTGGCCATCTTGGGTGAGGAAGTCCACAGATTTTTGCTTTGCAGTGACATTATGCTGAAGGTGTTCTACATATATGCCTATGGTGGAATGTTCAGTAGTTTCCATGGCGACACAATGCACACATTAGTGAACACTGACAGTCTGAAATTGTTTATGGTCCTGTTTATGTGTTTGATTTTCAACAAAAAAGCAAGAGTGACTGAAAAACTGTAGGCTAATGCTCGCTAGCTTGTTAAGTTAATGTATGACAGACTTGTTGAACATCACAAATCATCCATTCTTTCTGGTCAAATTGAGTTATAAAAAAGTTTTTAAAACAGATTCAAGTCTAACTTGACCTTCAGACAGAGCAGTGTCTAAAGTTACTTTCACACCCTCAGGGAATGTTGACATCTGCTGCAAAGTGTCATTTGGGTGGAATCATGACTCGACATGACATCGAGTGCCTCCTGGTAAACATTTTTTGGAAGAAATGAAAAATAAAGTCTAAAAAAAATGTGTGGGAAATTGTGTGAAGACAAAAGAGCCGCTCATGTGCAACACCACAAAAATATTTGACATAAAAAATAAAGATAAATGTAGTAATTTTATTAATGTTGTGTTAGTCTTAGAAAAAGAAAAGCATTTGTCTAGATACTCACTTTATTGTACCCATAAGGAAATGTGTCATTTGATCCGTCCATCATTACTGCTTGGGCAACCTGTCAGGAGCAGTGGGACTCCAGATCTTGAGCTAATTTTGGTACTAACCAGGCCTGGCCCTGCTTAGCTTCTGAGATCAGATCAGGCTTTGATGAGGAGGTTTGGCAAAGGTTTAGGCGAGTGCTGTGTCCACAACCATAAAGGGATTCAAAAGCGGCCAATATGACTCCATGGATTTTTATAGAGCTCCTGTGTTATTTTAGGACATTATCAGGAACTAAAAACAAAACACTCTTCTCAAAACAACTTCACTAACCCTTCACACACACACACACACACACACACACACACACACACACACACACACACACACACACACACACACACACACACACACACACACACACACACACACACACACACACACACACACACACAGGCTAAACTAAATGCTGTGGATGTTGGAGCAGTAGATCTGAAGTGTGAAGGACATGGTGGATCCCAAATCATGGGGATGGTCCCCAGGTCAAATATAGAAACAACTCCTCCTGTGCGAGATCAATAAAGGTCAATCTTCTAATCCTTAACCACTGTAAGGCGCTTTGTGCTACAATTCTGTATGAAAAGTGCTTTATAAATATTGTTTGATTGATTGATTGATTGATTGAGAAGCACACGGAATGATAAGGAGTTTTAATTCTGTCAAACAACGGGAGGCCAAGAGGACAGCCATTACGTTTTTATTTATGAAAATGCATTTTTCATGAATGAATAAATACATATAGTTATGGGCAGAGGATTGTCCATAAAGCACTATGTGTTAGGGCAGCTCTCCTGTGGGTAGCTCTTCACCCTCTTCCAAGTAGCTAGCCAAGGGAATTACATATATTGTTCTGAATAAGTCAAATTTGATTAATTAAATGCCTATTATCACTGTACTTGTATGATTTTGATGTTTGACTTTGTACATTACTAAATAAAAAATGTTTTACAGGCATCTAACTGTACCCCATCTAAGACTTGCTGTAGCTCTTTTAAATACAACATTTCTTGTGACCTCTAATATAAGTAGCTCTCTGGCTTTTTGTTCTGTAAATATAGCTCACCAGAGGGAGGCCCCTTGTCTAGTTGATGTGGTTTGTGAGTTTAGTCAGCAGCGCCATCTCCTGGTCAAAAATATACTCTTACGACACTGTTCGAAGCGAAGAAGAAGAAGATTGACTTTATTGATCTCACACAGGAGAAATTGTCCTCTGCATTTGACCCATCCTGTTATAGGAGCAGTGGGCAGCACATGACTGCGCCTGGGGACCATCTCCATGATCTTGTTTAGGCTTGGTCAGGAGGATTTTACCTATGGAGCATGTTCAGACACGGGGAGAACATGCAAACTCTGCACAGAAAGGCCCGGGCGACCCGAATCTTACAGCCATACCAACGTGCCACACGGGGATCGAACCTGGAACCTTCTTGCGTGTTCCATGTTCATATAATTTATCCATTACTAATAGGGTCTGTGACTCAGGAAGGTGCTTCTGTTTTGTGTCCAAGAGCAAGGCACTTCCCCACTTTGATGCAAGTGCGACTTTGGTTGACAAAAAAGCCCTATGTAAAAGCAATATACTATTGTTGTGAATGATGTTAAAGGGCTTCTGAAGGCATCACAGCAAATCTATGTGTTTCATTAAAATGAGGTCAAACTAAATGCTGAAGAGATACATTTAAAGGTCCCATGGCATGAAATTTTCACTTTCTGAGGTTTTTGAACGTTAATGTGAGCTCCCCTACCCTGTTTAGCCCCCCCCCCAATGGCTAAAAGTTGCGAAATGTCTAAACTGTTTGCGATCCTTTTCTGCGTTTGAAAAAAAGACAGCTCAAACGGGTGATTCTGAACAAGGAAACTATGTGACGTCACACTGAAGAAAAAATACAAATGCAGTTCCACCGCCCGTCTGTGTTTCTACCCACACTGTCTGTAAATCACGCCCAGAAAGTTTGGACCGCGAACGAGCTACGCAATGCGAGATGCGTTTTTTTATTTGCCTGGAGGCACGTGAGAGTGTTTCCAGGCTCGGATGTCCTTTATCCGAGCCTCCGAACCTCTGAAACAGCAGTGGTTTCATTTTATTTTCTGTGGAAATGTGTTTATTTTTCAATGGAACGCTTCTAATCTCTTCCTCCACACAA
Organism: Paratrypauchen microcephalus; assembly: GCA_036785185.1. Taxonomy (NCBI): domain Eukaryota; kingdom Metazoa; phylum Chordata; class Actinopteri; order Gobiiformes; family Gobiidae; genus Paratrypauchen; species Paratrypauchen microcephalus. Next base: position 64,807 of record JAVJIX010000456.1, on the reverse strand, counting down.
AAACGTGGAAGTGGGGCCAGCGCACATCGCACCGCTAAAGAGGAAAGAGTGGAGAGTTTGGCCACGCCCCCACCCGCTGCACTGGCCTGTCTCTGTCCTCCTCATTTGCATTCAAGCAACAACGCCCAGAATGGAGTGTTCCAGAGAGATATTTATGACTCTGTCTGTGTTCATAAGATAAGATAAGATAATATATGCCTTTATTAGTCCCACAGTGGGGAAATTCCAGTGTTGCAACGCACAGATCAAGAACAGCAAGAAAAAGTAGCATGCAACAGAACAATATAATAAATAAATAAATAAATTATGTCCTAGGATAATTTAAAACTAGACCTACAAATAGACTCTGGAGTATAGCTGAATATTGTAGTGCAGATAAAGTTGAATGACATGTTAACAGTGTTCATTGTACAGTCTGACAGCAGCAGCAGGAAGGAAAGACCTGCGAAACCTCTCCTTCACACAGTGAGGGTGTATCAGTCTGTCACTGAAGCTGCTCTCCAGAGCAGACAGAGCGTCCTGTAGGGGGTGAGACTCATGGTTCAGCATAGAGGTGACCTTAGCCAGGACCCTCTTGTCCCCCACCTTCTGCACTGAGTCCAGAGGACAGCCCAGGACAGAGCTGGACTTCTTGATGACCTTGTCCAGCCTCTTCTTCTCCCTCTCTGTGATGCTGCTGCTCCAGCAGACCACACCGTACAGGATGGCTGATGCCACCACAGAGTCATAGAAGGTCCTCAGGAGTGGCCCTCTCATTCCAAAAGACCTGAGTCTCCTCAGGAGATAGAGCCGACTCTGGCCCTTCCTGTACAGTGCATCTGTGTTATGAGTCCAGTCCAGTTTATTGTTCAGATGAACACCCAGGTACTTGTATGAGTCCACTCTCTCAATGTCCCTTCCCTGGATGTTCACTGAGGGGGCAGTAGAGTGGCGTCTGCGGAAGTCCACCACCATCTCCTTGGTCTTCCCTGCATTGATGATGAGGTGGTTCCGCTGACACCAGTCCACAAAGTCCTGTATTAGTCCTCTATACTCCCCACCATCGTCATCCTTGATAAGACCAATGATGGCAGAGTCATGCAGGACACAGCTGTCCGTGTTGTGTCTGAAGTCTGCAGTGTAGAGGGTGAAAAGAAAGGGCGCAAGGACAGTGCCCTGGGGCGCCCCCACACTGCAGGTCAGGAGGTCAGACACACAGTTCTTGGCTCTCACAAACTGGGGCCGGTTTGTGAGGTAGTCCAGGATCCAGTCTGCCAGGTCACAGTCCACACCGGCGGTCTCCAGTTTGTCCCTGAGGAGCAGTGGCTGGATGGTGTTGAAAGCACTGGAGAAGTCAAAGAAGAGAATCCTCACAGTGCTGCCGGGGTTCTCCAGGTGAGACAGTGAGCGATGCAGCAGGTAGATGACGGCATCCTCCACTCCAATGCCAGGCCGGTACGCAAACTGCAGCGGGTCCATCGCTGAGCTCACGGTGGAGCGGAGGTGGCCAAGGACCAGTCTCTCCAGTGTCTTCATCAGGTGGGATGTTAGAGCCACCGGCCTGAAGCTGCTGAGGTCTTTAGCGTGCGGTGTCTTAGGCAGTGGTACCACGCAGGAGGTCTTCCAGAGTTGTGGTACCACCCTCAGCTTAAGGCTCATGTTGAAGACATGCTCCATAACTCCACACAGCTCGTCTGCACAGGACTTAAGGAGCCTGGAGTTGATGCCGTCTGGTCCTGCTGCCTTCCTTGGTCTAATCTTCTTGAGCTCCTGTCTCACCTGGGCTGCAGAGAATGACAGTGGCAGGCTGGGGGGGATCATGTTCATGTGTCTTTCTCATGCACTGAGTGTTGATTTTGAATAAGGATTCATTTACAGTATTAGGGAACCATTAAGGAGCCATATAAAAGCATCAAGAAGTACCATGTCATGGGACCTTTAAGTAGTTTTCCTGAAATTGTACTTTAAAGGGATATGCCACCCCCAGGTCAAATTTGGGCATCTCCCCACAGTCCAGAGACTAAAACAAGTGATGAAAAGCGTTTTCCTGCTCACCCAGCCATTGTCGGAGTCTGTCGCCACTGACCGCCGCGCGAGCTGCTGCTCCTCCGCCTTAGACTGGAGGCTAACGTCGCCAGAGAAAGATTTCGGCCAAAAGGAATTAATTTGCTCGATGCTTTTCCCAATTACTTTGTGTGTAGTGCGCATTCATATCGAGTGCAAATAAATGTGCAAATCAACACGGAGAGCTTGCCTTGGTCATTTTGGGTGGGAACTATTTTCCAGTGCGGAAGAACATGGCCGAATCACGCACCACGTTGTGCAACAGGGGAACTCCCTTCCCGGTGCGTAACTGGGATTCCCCTGGCAGCGTGCTGTGTGATTCGGCCATGTCCTTCCGCACTGAAAAATAGTTCCCACCCAAAATGACCAAGTCAAGCTCTCCGTGTTGATTTGCACATTTATTTGCACTCGACATGAATGCGCACTACACAGAAAGTAATTGGGAAACGCATCGAGCAAATTAATTCCTTTTGGCCGAAATCTTTCTCTGGCGACGTTAGACTCCAGTCTAAGGCGGAGTAGCTGCAGATACCGCGGCGGTCAGTGGCGACAGACTTGGACAATGGCTGGGTGAGCAGGAAAACGCTTTACACCACTTATTTTAGTCTCTGGACTGTGGGGAGATGCCCAAATTTGACCTGGGGGTGGCATATCCCTTTAAGAAGTACAGAGTACTTTAAGAAATCATTCTCCTGCTGCTTCTTGAGTAATATATTTGACACTGTTATAACGTTCTTGAGTAAAGGCTGTGGGTCCCCTTCCTGGTCTAAAGTGACAAAAGCTTTATATGACAATATGAAATGATTTGAACCTTTGTATTTCTTGCACTACTCCAGATACGATTTTGTCTCATTTGACCTTTGAATATCAGATTGTGTTCATAATTTAAGGTTTTGTCCTTCAAATGAAATTACATTCAAATTATAAATCTAATGTTACATCTGGATAGTTACTCTCACTTGAGAATTTCCCAAACAACAATCCTGCTTCCATCTGTGATAAGAACAGTAGTACGTAATAAAACAGCTGATGTTTTCCTTGTCTCAGGTAAGAATGACATCTTTGGTGAGCCCATAAACCTGTATGCACGCCCGGGGAAGTCCAACGCAGACGTGAGGGCCCTGACCTACTGCGACCTGCACAAGATCCTGAGGGAGGACATCATGGAGGTGCTGGACATGTACCCTGAGTTTGCAGACCACTTCTGGAACAACTTGGAGATCACCTTCAACCTCAGAGATGTATGCTGACATAACACAGGGATCAGTCCAAAAATAAAGCCGAAGCACAAAGCACACAGCGTAACGGGGGAACTCCCTTTCTGGTGCGTAAACAGGGATTCCCCTGTCAGCGTGGGTTGTGCTTCGGCTGTCTTTTTCCGCACTGAAAAATAGTTCCCACCCAAAATGACCAAGGCAAGTTCTCCGTGTTGATTTGCACATTTATTTGCACTCGATATGAATGCGCACTACACATAAAGTAATTGGGAAAAGCATCGAGCAAATTAATTCCTTTTGGCCGAAATCTTTCTCTGGCGCCGTTAGCCTCCAGTCTAACGCGGAGGACCAGCAGCTCGCGCAGCGATCAGTCCTGACAGACTCGGACAATGGCTGGGTGACCAGGAAAACGCTTTTCATCACTTGTTTTAGTCTCTGGACTGTGGGGAGATGCCCAAATTTGACCTGGGGGTGGCATATCCCTTTAAGTAGAAAACACAAACAACCACACTATGCCATTGGAGAATAAGTGAAAGCTACCCAAAACTCTGGTGCAGAGATATCTGCAGTCTGTTAAGCAAGGATTGTCAAAACTTATCTGACTGTAGCCGTGAAAGTCGCCTAAACCATTGCGAGGCGGTGCTGCACACTGGTAGAAGATTTAAGGCCGGCGCGCTGCCTGCACCTGTAAGAGAGGGTTTATGCTGACTAAAAACACTTAGTAAATTAGTCATTTTCGCTGTTTAATAATACGGTAAAGTGATGCAGTGGACATTATAGCACCTGTAAGAAATGAAAACTACTTTCACCGCTGCTCCCACATGACAAATCTGTAGAATATGAAAAAAAAACATATGAAACGGTACACAGCAACTTGACAAACCTGATGTGGTGTGCAGTAGTTTCACACGATTGTGTGATAGAGCTCTGAGGGAGTGATTTCAGCATTATTAGTTACTAATTTACCATAGTCAGAGCTGTGACTGCAAATCTACACTACAACCTGCCAAACCACTGTCAAGTACACAGTCAAACACACTCAGATGTTGTTGTGCTTATAAGTACATATTGTTTCAGACCAACATGATCCCGGGCTCTCCCAGCAGTGATGAGTCCAAGTCTGGAGGCTTCAACAAACTGCGCAGACGAAAGTTATCATTCAGACGCCGCACAGAGAAAGGTAGATCTCAGCAGAGGAAAAATGGAATATGCTACTGGGATCATGTTCAAATTAACACCAGGTTCAGTATTGACTATTTGAGCATAGACATTTTTGAAAACTTCTTCTGTTCCTGTGTACAGATGACGCCGATGCTGGTGAGATAAAAAAGTCCCACAAAGCCATCAGGAGGCGACAGAGAGACACATCCCTCAGCCAGAGGACAGAGGAGGTCCCACAGGCCCGAGAATGGACAGCTCCACACAGCTCTGTGTCCTCTCACTCTAGTGGGGACGAGGTGAGGCGCTCTCATATATACTGGGTCCACTTCACCCACATGCACCAAGCATTCTGTTTTACTCAGTGGCAACTCTGAAACTATTTTGACATGCAGTAAAAGTATGATTAAATTGTCATTGGTTTCCAGCACACAGATAACAGATATCATCTGCAGACATGAATCAATACTTGAACTATTATCAAAACAACATTTTTACTGCAAGAAAATTTTTTACTCTTTACTTTTGTTACTGTTATACATTATATTATATATTATATTATATTATATCATATTACAGTATATTATATTATATTATATTTAGGGCTGGGAATATTAACGCGTTAATCGCGATTAATCGCGATTAGAGTTATGATCGCGAACAATTTTTTTAATCGCGGTCAGAGTTTGCCAGCATTTTCCGCAATTCTACCATCCATATGCAGCTCATTTGGTTGTATTAATTAAACTCATTGTCGGTTAAACGCGCTATTTTGAGTTTGCTAGTATTTTGTTCCTTCTACGCATCCGTAGGCAGCTCGAGCGGGCTTCAATCATTTATTTACAATTTCTCAAAGTAAGCACTATTACTGGTTCATTGTTACTTTTTCCTTTCTCTGCACTTTTTTGAAATAAAAAAAATGGTGAGAAATACTTTGCATTGTGAGTTTAACTTTAGATTCGAACGGTCTTACTGCAAGATATCAATTTTAAACATGCAAAATAAATCACGATTAATCGTGATTAACTATGAAATTTCTGAGATTAGTTGCGATCAAGAAAATTGATAACAGGAGAAGTTCAATTTGTCAACTGGACCAAGTTTGTTTGGTTGAAAACGTTTCGCCGCTCATCCGAGAGGCTTCGTCAGCTCTAATAAGAATACTGGTAAGACACTTGCTTATATCTTGCTGTAGGGAGGAGCTACCTAGCTAACTACTTTCCGGAACTATCTCATTGGTTTCGGTCTTTTGTTTCTCTGGCGTCTAGCTTGACGATCCCTATTCATCCCTACACGCCTGCTTTTTCACACCTCTGGCCCTGACCTGGCTAACCCTATTGTTTCCCTGTTTGTTTGATCTAGGCTTAATAATGGAATTGTAGATGGGATGCAAATTATATCTTACGCCACCATTTCTGTTCAGAGAAGGATTCTCTTTTTTGACAAAAATAGCCTCTTTAACTCCCCTCTCAAACCAATTCTTTTCCCTGGCTAAGATCTGAACCTCACTGTCCTCAAAAGAATGTCCCGTGGCTTCTAGGTGAAGATATACGGCAGAAGACGGTCCACTCTGGCACGCCCGTCTGTGTTGGTACATCCTCTTGTGAAGTGGCTGCTTGGTTTCTCCAATATAGCGCTCACTGCAGACTTCACTACACTGAATGGAGTAGACCACATTGCTTTGTTTGTGGCTCGGTGTTTTGTCCTTTGGGTGGACGAGTTTTTGTCTTAAAGTGTTTGTGGGTTTGAAATAAACTGGGATTTCATATTGTCTGAAAATCCTCTGTAGTTTTTCCGACACGCCGGCCAGGTACGGAATCGCTACCCCTTTCCTCCTGGATTCTACCTGGACGACTGAGGGACTTTTCACGCATCAAGAAAATTAATCGTTTGACAGCCCTAATTATATTATATTATTAAGAGTGAACTACTGTATCCAAATAATTTCCCTTGTGGATCAATAAAGTTTGTCTAAGTCATCTGGTTCTATTTTGACTTTATATATAAATGGACATAGCTAATTAGCTAGCTGCAGCGTTCCAAACAGGAAGTGAGCAGGATTTTTTAAATACTTCACATACACACTGCCAGTCAAACGGTTTTCACAGTTTTTCATTGAGTGTTTTTACATTGTAGATTCTCATTGAAGGCATCAAAACTATGAATGAACAAATGTGGAATGCAGTAAACAAATAGTGTGTTATTGCATTTCCTACATAATTCCACACATCTTGCATCATATATGTAATGTATTCAGTTTGTATATAAAATGTAGAAAATTTGTAAATATAAAGAAAAAAAAAAAACATGAGAGAGAAACAGTGTGTTCAATCTTTTGACTGGATCCCGGGTGTAGCACCAGATTCTGGGCCCTAGGTACAAATCATCTTGGTGGGCCTTCATTGCATGTTGTCTAATGAAAAATACATATTAGATTAGAAGATTTAGTGAGGCCCCCTCATTTTACTGGGCCCTGGGTAAACAGTATCATTTACCCCGCCAAGTCCGATGCCCCTAACTGAATCTTGCTCACAGACAGAACATTGGTACCCTTGGAAATCAAACTACAAACTGTTAAACTGTCTTTATTATCATCGTCTTTATTATAGAGTTTTGAATCAGCCCTGTCTGTGTTCCAGGGGGATGAGGCGGTGGTGATGGGCCTGGCACCTCCTCCTGCTCTGGGGAATCTTCACGCTCCAGCCAAGGTCCTGAACATCAGAGAGAGCACAGAGCCTGAGGGAGGGCCCAAGACTGGAAACACATGCAACGCTCTGTCAGGTCAGACCACGGCTCAAGCTCTACACTAGAGATTACAATGGTTTACTTTAAAGATGCCTCATGTAACTTTTCTGGTGGAGGGTCCCTCAAAAGTTTTTCTCCATGGAGATGTTACTGCTTCACCTGGAATGTTTCACAGTATGGCATTAAACCTTTCTATCTTCATAGAGACCAAACCAGACCAAGTTACAGGCCAGATCTGTGGAGATGCGTCCCCACTCACAGTCAGAGGTGTTTAATGTCATACTGTGAAATATTCCAGGCAGAGCAGTGACATCTCCATAGAAACAGGTGAAGGACCCTCCGCCAGAGAAGTTACACAATGCCCCTTTAAAGAGTGCAATAAAATCAAAGAATCAAAGTCATTTCTATACTTAAAGATGCACTACATATTGCTTTTTCTTCTTGTCTCTATGGAGATGTTATAGCTGGAATGTTCCACAGCCTACTCACTGTGAAAGCGTATGTGGTCATGGCTTATCGAGCAGTCATTGCGCTGGAAGAGTAGAGGGAGAGCACTTTTTGTACATTCAAAACATTCAAAACATATGTTTGTATTAAATTGTTAGTTGGTATGGCAACTGTCCTAATTGTTCATCATTCTGAAACCCATGAACAGGGGAAAGAGCTGATTGGTTAAGAGGAAGTGTTAGCAGGCTGTGATTGGCTGAGTGTGCATTCACATCTGTCCTGGTGTGAGCCCTTGTTGTGGACTTGGTTTGGTCCTGTTCTAGTCCTTGTGGTTGAATTGATTTGATTTCTTCTCCCTCACAGGAGCCTTCTCGGGGGTATCAAACATCTTCAGCTTCTGGGGGGAGAGTCGAGGTGGGGGTCAGTACCAAGAGGTTCCCAGCTGCAGTTTGGCGTCTCCTCCTCCTCTCCACACCCCTGTGCACAGTCTGAGCAGACAGCAGAGGAGCCAGCTCGATGCACGACTAGACCTGCTCCAGAAGCAACTCAACAGGTACGACCACCGGAACGTCTTATGAGCTTAAAATGTTTAATTTAAATATCTCTTTATACAATATTGATACTTCATACTTTGCAGTGATGGTGGGGGTGGGCTGCATGTATGTCTTTGGAGGAATGTTTAGCAGTTACCATGGTGACACAATGTAAAAAAAACTAAAAAGAAAAATGGATATAAACAACACATTTTCAGATTCTGTTAAAAGAAATCAGAGGTTAAAATCTAATTTGAGTAAAAGGGCTCCATGTGATGTGCACCTTTTCCCTTCGCTTCTCAAACTATGACGAGTTTCTATATATACATATATAAAGTATATAAAATATGTAGTATATATATATATATATATATATATATATATATATATATATATATATATATATATATATATATATATATATATATATATATATATATATAAAAAAATACTACAGTACTTTAAAGTTGTTTTTTTTGTCCTGATCTTGACTAACCTGGGAAATCCCAGGCTGCTTTCGTTCGTTCCGATCTGAAAGACAGCCTGGCGACTATGGTAAGCGAGCTCTCCTGACTCTGGGAGCCAATCAGAGAGCGGGGAGGGGTGGAAAGGCGGTGACAAGTACTACGTGACAAACGGAAGCTTGTAGTTTGAACTGACAACTGACATGATTGGCTCTGGGCTACGTATACGCCAAATGATAGACATTCGTAACGCCCAATAAACGGCCGTTGGCGATCGTAAACCACACCTCCACTACGAGATATTTCGAAGGTGGCTTCCAGACCATATATCACTTATGATATGGTCAGGTGTAAACCAGGCAAGATCTTGACCATATTTACACCCAGATTTAGCCTCAGGTTTATTTTATTTAATTCTGCTTTAGTTCTGGTGGCAATTTTTATTTAAGTTGTAAACACTTTGAAAATCACTGGCCTATACATCAGCTGTCGGAGGCTATTAGCACACTGAGGGTTCTAAACTGCCTTTAACAGAAACACGCATACACACACAAGCTTGTTTAGCCCTACGCCGCCTGACAGAAGTCGGGCTATTAATAAGAGGCATAAGGCACGGCTGACTGCTGGGGGAAAGTAACTGTTAAAGATGCATGAAGAGTCCCTCAGTCCAGGTAGAATACATAATAAAAGGAGAAATTCAATTTGTCAACTGGACAAAGTTTGTTTGGTCGAAAACGTTTCGCTGCTCATCCGAGAGGCTTCGTCAGTTCTGGTTTGAGTGCTGATTAGACACTGTTTATATCTCGCTGCAGGGAGGAGCTCACTACACTGAAATTGCTCTGAAACTATCTCAACTAATTTGTTTGTGAGATTCTCTCTTTTGTTTTTCAAATTTCTCTGGCGTCTAGTTTAGCATACCTGTTCAACCCTAACGACCGTCTCCACACCTCTGGCCCTGACCTGGCTGCCCTATTGTTTCTTTTGTCTGTTTTGACTTTGGTTTGAGAATGGAATTATAAATGGGAGACAAGTTATGTCTAACTCCCCCATTTCTGTTTAAAGAAGGATTCTCTTTCTTGACAAAAATCACCTCTTTAACTCCCCTCTCAAACCAGTTCTTTTCCCTGGCTAAGATCTGAACCTCACTGTCCTCAAAAGAATGGCCCGTGGCTTCTAGGTGAAGATGTACGGCAGATGGGG
>JAVJIX010000456.1:0-50000 GCA_036785185.1 Paratrypauchen microcephalus | reverse complement strand
ATCTGCTGTCTTCTACACTCATTGGATCCTTCCACCTGAAGTCCTGCCCCTAAGGGGTGGAACTAATGATAAGCCCGCCCCATCCCCAAGAGCACACACTGGATTGGCTGCTTTGCACCTCAGGGGTGGGAACTGGAGGGGGTAAAAGCCATGAATTTTCTCAATGAACATATCAATGACCCTGTCATGAACATTGTATAGTTTTGCTGGTGACTGAAACATATGGCATGCTTAGGCAGGGTCACGGGCAGTAAACTGGCAAACTTACAACTAAAGAAAGTCAATTAAAGTGATGGAAATGTGGTAAAGTTCTCTGTGGAACAGGTTTGTAGAACCTTTGGGTCATAGAAGGTACAGCTAGACTTATTTGTGTAAGTAACAACCTGTGTTAAATGTTCCACACAGTGACTTTATACTTTTCAATGTAGTCACCTATTTGAGAAAACCTGTTGAAGTCAGTTTTTGTGAAAGAGGCTTGCTCCACTTTTCCAAAGCACATGTCTATTTGAAGAAGCGTCTCTATGTTCTAATGCTACCTCAGACTGCATCTGTCCATCTGCTCAGCAGAGAAAGCCCTCACAGTCCTGGTATATTGTATACTCACTGTTCCTGTCCCTGATGTGAAACCATGTATGACACAAGTTTGCCAGTTTACACAGACCAGCTGAACACTCCGTTATTCATGTACAGTCTAATATGCAAACAGTGAGTGTGCTGTGCTGTCATCTGTCTGTGCACAGCTCCCTCTCCACATTGAAGGCGCTGGCTGACAAATATATCACCTTTAGAAAATATTCCCTTTAAAATGTAGGACTAAAACAGGAACGCCCTGACCCAAACTACATAGGCCTTTACCATTTTTTTTTCTGTTAAAATGTTATTTCCAATTACAAAATTACAGTCAATGGTGGGTTGCAAAGATTGATGTAGATTAGAATTTACTCCATGTGTTTTTTTTTGTTTTGTTTTGTTTTTTTTCAACTAATCTGATTTGGAGTGAGTTTTTGTTTGTTTTATGAAATAATTATTGAATTATTTAAAAAGTCTTTCTAAGAAGGGGATTCTAAACTAAGGTGTTGCAGTTGTGATATTTCAGTATTTGATCTATTAAATTTTTAGCATTATCATCCAAAGTAAAGTGACCATTTCCACATCACGTTTGCAACCAACCTAGCAAAGCTTCTTTAAATTTGTTTGTGTAAATTAAGCCAGCAGTCCTTGGCATGCTGAGCAAGTAGCTGTTGCTAATTGAGGGGGCTATAGGTCTGTGATGTGCTAAGCTTATGTCTTTGAAAGTTCTACAAATATGATTAGCCTCACCACAGTTTTGTTTAAGCTAACAGGCTTGTTGGCATTTTTGCTAATCCATAAGTTTAGGATCTCCTCCTTTTGAAAAAATTCCTAAGAGGAAGGGCCACAATATCTAATTACTTACAGTTGTAATATAAAGTAAAGCGTTTTTTCCCTGAGTTTTGACTGAAGGTGCACTGTTTTATGGCACTAGTTGAATATAGCACTGTAACACTTAGCTGAAGGAGAATGTGGAACCTATGACATCTTTGAAACTAGTCTTCCCAATGCGTCCGTCAGAGTAGTCCCTTTCAGAGTGCAATAGTCCTTTACTGTGACGTTGTAGCAGCTTTGTTTCATCCGCACTTTATTTGTCTGACAGTGCACATGTGTTAGCAGACTCAGGAATGTGTCGCAGATGTCATAGACTTCACTCGAAGATATCGTCTAAAATATATCCAATTATTTATATTTCAAAGAACTTTTCATGTCCATGGAAGTCCCCTTTAATGCAGACTGGTGACAATTGTACTTATTGTTGCTTGCTGGTCGAAGCTGATAGATTTATTTATTTGGTTGTAGAGATACCATATTTTGACTTTTCTTATCATATATTGATTTTCTTATCATATTGTGATTTTGTCTGTATTTTTATTTATGAAGGATTATTTCGCAGAGATCACTTCGAGCCCACAAGAGCACGTTTTTAGTGTGTTACGTTGTCTGTACCAGGTTAGGAATAGGGCAGCATTGTTGTTGCCATCACGCACTTTATGGAACCAAAGCAAGTGAACTCCCAACTCAACCCTTTGTACTCTGATGTGAATGTGAAAAATATGAACGGAACAATGGGGATTTTGTGGCTAAAGAAAAGAACGATATGAATGATAGAAACAAAATTGAGAAGTTGATACAACACTCACTACAACACTCAAATTATATAGACATGGGGCTTAGACGTTTTGCTAACAATGCTACCCTAAACCTCATCTAGTTGTTAGCATAGACCATCAAGTAATGTGAATGAAAATGGAACTGAAAATCTGTTGCTAACTTGCTAAGAACATGGGAACAGGTCGCTAGACTACTGCTAGCCTGACTAGTGTTGCCATGTTTTTAAAGCAAAATCTGCCCCCCAAAATTTTAAAAATATGTCCACAACAGTAACTCTCGCACAGTGACAGTAACTTGATTTACTGAACCCTTCCTAGTTGTGGTAACTGACCAACACAATAATTGTTATCAGTGGAATGGAATGATTGTAAGTCAAAGGCTACCTTCAAACTTAGTTCACATCCTAGTTTAGTGCTCATGAAGCCCTTGTTTAGTCCATGTTTTAATTCTGGGTTTAATCTGGGTTAGTCACAATTTCACTGTGGTTAAGAGTGAACACAGCCTAAGAAGCTATGGCAAGTTAGTAAAGCCAAGTTTCTTGAATCCCTTTTTCAATGTCCATATTCGGCGCAATTACAAAATGTATTTTTAAGTTGACCCCAAATTTTCAAACATGACATCATCATATAGAAATCTCTGTCATTGCCCCTTTTGTACTGGATGCCCACTTTGCACCATTAACTAAACTGAGCATACGCCAATAGAAAGTAAAGCATAGTTTTTAATCACCATTTTAAGCTAATAGTTAACAGCAGCAGCTAAGTAAATGGTTTGTTCTTGTTATGTTAAATACAAACATCCAACATTAATAAAACGGCTATGCACTAGAGACAACAATTTTAGCTAAAGGTACGTTGTGGGCATCCGGTACAAAATGGCAAATGTCAATCTCCAGTGCTCATGTCCTGTAGCTAATGTTTGTCCATCCGTATACAACTACTGTCACCTAGTGGCCTGAGCTGTGTATTACGTTCTGAATTATGACCTCAAATCTCGAATGTGGTTCCCATCAACTGTTCCTCAACCTGTAATGTGACAGACTGAAATTCCTAAAGCAGAGAGTGCTTTTCAGCAATGCTCTTTCCATTTTGACATCCATAAATCTTCTGTCTCGTCTGCTCATTTTTCCTCATCGTCTTTGGGTTTGTAGATATTTTGAGCACTTGGGGAGAGAGGGTTTGGTACCGTTTTCACTACACTGGATCTGCTGTCACTCCTTGCCTGTACATACCAACTTTTCTTCGACTTATTGTAAAGGAATCGAAAACTCTTTGGCATCGTATAGCCAGCACTATGCAGTCTTTGGCATGCTTTGAAATGCAGAATACTATAGAGGAAATATACTGAATAATAATGAAAAAGTCTGCTCTAATTTCTTATAAAATATCACCTCATAATGGGATGGGCGATATATCTGTATCCAATATTGGTATAAGTCCGATATTTTTCTGCACTGCCCCAGTCTCTGTGTGCCCATTTTGTTTCCAAATTGTCCTCAGTGCATCAGATATCTTTTTGAACAGACTCATGAGTACAAATAGAAACAGTAGAGCTTTTAGGCTAAAATATAACTATATCTTTACAGAATTATGTTACGAATTGTTTTCGATCACAGATAAAATATGCTAAGAGTGAAAACTTAATTTGTAAACTTAACTTAAAGGGATAGTGCGTTTTTTTATGTTAACCTGTATGGATTTCCTTCTAAAAGTTTCGTGCGGTAACACTGACTTACCCATGACGGCGTGCTCTGCGCCCGGTTCTCCTCCAGTAACGTAGCTCGTGAACATAGTTCCGGTAAGTTAGCCAGCACAGTTATTAAAGCCTGTTTTTCTTCTCAAAACAAAACATTTGTCTGAAAGATAAAAGAAGAAATACAATTTGTCAACTGGACAAAGTTTGTTTGGTCGAAAACGTTTCGCCGCTCATCCGAGAGGCTTCGTCAGTTCTGGTTAGAGTGCTCGTAAGACACTGCTTATATCTCGCTGCAGCAAAACAAACTTTGTCCAGTTGACAAATTTAATTTCTTCTTTTATCATGGATTCTACCTGGACGACTGAGGGACTCTTCACGCATTTGTCCGAAAGGTGATATATTTGTGTCCCAAACAGTTGTCCATGAAAAATCCAGCAGCGTATTTCGCATTCGCATATTTCGTCTCGATTCATATCACTGCGCACCTATTACTTATTATTAGCCTGTTAATCTAACCCTGTTAATCTAGCGAAAGTGAATGACGGATGTGGTCTGCCGTAAGCGAAATTTTACAACAGGAAGTGAACAGGCAATAGCGCTAACGTGGGCGCATTGATACGAATCTAGAGAGAAAATATGCAAATGCGAAATACGATGCTGGATTTTTCGTGGACAACTGTTTGGGACGCAAATATATCACCTTTCGGACAAATGTTTTGTTTTGAGAAGAAAAAAAAGCTTTATTAACTGTCCTGGCTAACTTACCGGAACTACGTTCACGAGCTACGTTACCGGAGGAGAACTGGGACCAGATCACTCTGTCATGGTCAGTGTTAATCTCACAACACTGTTGAAGGGGAAGCCATACAGATTAACATTTTTAAAAAATGCACTATCCTTTTACAGGACACATATTGTGCAAAATTAGCATTATTACTTACTTTGAGCCATGCTATATTATTGTTGCCTGGACTGTTACATCACAGGTAAACCCCGTATTTCTCCTGTGCAGTTTTTAAGTCCATAAATCCTCACCAGACTCATTCTATGATCAAATTGCGTCCACAACAAATGCATGGCTCTAACAACATTCTCATGACCTAAGGGGTTCATGTGTTTATTTCTCTTCTCTTCACATTTAAGTTTGAAAATGTGAATTACTTATTCCAATGTGTGTTATCTGTTTTAAATAGGAATTAAAGCCACAAGAATGGATAATGTGTTTTTTAATGCTGTTTCTGAAAATCGAATTGGTATAAACAAATATAACAAATATCGGATATTGGTATCGTCTCAAATACTACAGTATATCGTCCCATCCCTATAGTGAAAAGTGAAGGCTGAGGAGGAGACTTTTAGAATCATGCACATTTTTACTTGCATGCTGCGCTAAGAACCGTACGAGGAGATGGTTCCAGGGCCAGGCAGCGCATCTTTTTGCTGTATGCTTGCAAACTGTGTGTAGAGTGAAAACACTGAATTCTTCCGCAAAACGGGAGAGCCCTATTTATATTTACATATATTAATATTTAAATAAAGATACATTCTACTTCCAGCTCATGGAAGAGAGAGGTACAGAATAGCTGCAAATATAATGGTCTAGATGGTACAAATATGTGGTAGTGTTGGACAAAACGGATCTGCAAAGGAGAGCTTGGTTTAATTCCCAGGGTGTCAAAAAAGGAGTTAAATCAAGTGCATAATAACTTTTCTGAGTTCTGCAAAGTGTTTGGGATGTGGTGCGTAGTATTTTTAAGTGCATGGCCAGTTGTATATATTCATTTTGTAAAGTGAAATAAGCTTCATGAATTTAGACGGGTTAGACGGAAAAAAAATTGTACTCAAGCAAGAGTAATGTTATTTTTTCAAAATAATATTGCTGAACCAGAAGTACAAAGTAGTGTTCCAAGAGATTACCCAAGAAAAAACGTATTTGGGGAAACTACTATTCAAGTAATCTTAAAGAGTAAATTTCAGGATGTAAGATGTGGCTACACTGTTACTTGAATGAAAATATTACTCAATTAAAAGTAGGCTGAGGGGAAAGGTACTCTGAAAAGCACAATTTCTTACTACCCACCTCTGGTAATAATATATTTGAAATGTTTTTTTATCAGTGCAATTCCAAGTCTGAAGTGGGATGTAATGACTAATACATACAGTACATATATTTATTCTGAAAAGTGGATGGAGCATAACAGGTTGTGAGTTTGATTCTCAGGTCCTTTAGTGTGTGTGTTCTTTCTGTGTACTCCTAGTTTTACCATGCTCCTGCTGGTAAACTCATGATAACATGTAACCACTAATCTTATGATTTGCATTGCAGCTGACTTTTTAGTTAAGACCCGAGGCTGAAAGATTCCCGCACAAAATGAATGAATATGCCTGGCCTTGATGTGGTTCCTGTGAGAACTTTAGGCAATAGCTAATGTGAGTGAAGCCCATCCCGACATGGCAGAACACTGTGGAATGATGACATAATGTTATATGTGGATGTTTAATAAGGTTTGTGGTTCATATTCATATCCTTGATGAAAAGATGGAGAAGACATGGTGACACTCCAGGTTCTGATGTGTGATAGCATTATCAGTGGTTGAACTTTATACAATTTCAAGAATATTTCTTTCAATAAACCTCTTTGAAAACAAACTTGGCTGATTGGTGCTTTCACAATAAGAAGAAATAATGTTTACAGTAGTTGTACTGATACTTTACAGTGACATCACGTTGGTGGTGCTCTACATGTATATGGATGGTAGAATGTTAAACAGTTACTGCAATGTACACATTAGTAAATGTTGCCAAAAATGTTTAAGATTGTCTGTAAACTCAAGAAAAAATACAGAATGAATTTAAACAGCACATTTTCAGCAGTGATCGATACATGTCCGTCCATGGTCTTCTTTAGATGTTTGATTTTCAACTAAAAGGTGAGACTGACTGAGAAACAAAAGCTTGTGACTATTATGTTATTTGAGAGGAATGTTTAACAGTAAAAGTCATCTCACCTGTGGTAATCCCAATTATGTCAGTTCTTTCTGGTCAGTTTCTGTTAAAGGATAGTGCGTTTTTTTTTTATGTTATGGGCTTCCTTTGTCCAAAAGGTGATATATATTTGCGTCCCAAACAGTTGTCCATGAAAAATCCGGCAGCGTATTTTCGCATTCGCATATCTCATCTCGATTCGTTTCACTGCGCGCCTGTTACTTATTATTAGCCTGTTAACCTTTAGCGGAAGTGAACGACGGATGCGGTCCGCCGTAAGGGGAAGTTTACGAGTGAACAGGCAGCTAACGTGAGCGCAGTGATACGAATCGAGACGAGATAGGCGAACTAGGCGAACTACGCTGCTGGATTTTTCGTGGACAACTGTTTGGGACCCAATTATATATCACCTTTCGGACAAATGTTTTGTTTTGAGAAGAAAAACAAGCTTTATTACGAGTTCCCGCGAACTTACTGGACCTAATTACCTGAGCTCCAGAACGCGAGCAGAACCGGGCTGAGCAGAGACTGTCAGAGGTAAGACGGTGTTACCGCATGTAACTTTTAGAAGGAAACCCATACAGATTAACATTAAAAAAAAAGAAAAAAAAGAAAAACGCACTATCGATTTAAAATAAAGCTCAGATTAAAGTTTTTCAAAGCCTCAGATAGAGCATGCCTACAGTTAGCATCATACCCAGGCCTGGACTGGCCATCTGGCATACCGGGCATTTTCCCGGTGGGCCGACAGTCCTCGGGGGCCGGGGTCGATGCTGGTTTTTTTTTGTTTTTTTTTTAACTTAGAGCCTGGTCACCATTGGTCCATCTTCAATATAGACAGTGGACTAAACCAATCAGGATATAGAGAGTGGTCCCACCCCTTTCTCTGCACTGAGCCCCGCCAGTTTCATAATCATACTGTTGAGCGAATGAGCGGGCAAAGAAACGAGGTGCGGAGAATTAGCGGGCGAAAAGATTAAAAAGCCTCACTCTGGAGGAGCTGCTGGAGCCTCCACGTCCACGTGTATCACAGCAGGTCAGCAGGTAGTAATGTTAGGATAATACCGGGACTTTTAGGTGATGGACAGGCATGCTGCATGGAAAGAAAACGGCGAATTTTCGGCAAAGTTCGCTGTTTTGAAGCCAAAATAGGTGACCTATGTGAATGTAGATTCAATGAGAAAAATGCTTCGTTTCCGCAGAGCGAAATCCAAGTGCGAGGCGAAGTTCGCCTGGGGGTGTGGTCGCAAAAACGGTATGAATAAGTGCTGTACTAGCCCGGACTATGTTGTATAAGCTCTAGTGATTATTTGCCTCAACTAAGAACATAATTCATATTAACAAGAATCCATGTTCATGGTTACAACAAGTTCCCTAAATCATTGAATCATTTATTGTTTCCCTCATGATATTAGCCCACTCCAGCACACAGTAAATGGATTGGAAACGTAGTTAACGAGCTAGTGGGCAGCTAACTAAAAAAATAAATGTTTAGATGGCAATCTACAGTGGTCTATTTGCTTGATTATATTTACATCGTGTCTAAACAACAAACCATGTTGCTTGAATAGATAATACTCCCTACAACTGTACACAGCTGGTACTGAACATCATATTTGATACTGTATTTCATATTTGACTACTACTTTTCTATTTAAATCTGATTGTACATATATATTTATTGTCATTATCTTATGTATATAATTGTGTCTCATCTGGCACAGGTCTGTTGCTCTTTGGTTGCTTTTCCATCTATTTTTCTTTTTGTTCTTTTACCCTCTGTTATATATCATATATCCATCCATCCATCCATTTTCTTCCGCTTATCCGGGGCCGGGTCGCGGGGGTAACAGTCTAAGCAGGGACTCCCAGACTTCCTTCACCCCGGACACTTCCTCCAGCTCCTAGGACTATGGGAGGACGACGGAGGAGCAGCTGGCCCAAAACAGCTGCTCCTCCCAAAACAATGCACGGGGCGTGTGGAGAGGACTGAGGAGCATGTCTGGTTTTGGACAGAGTGGCAGAGGGACAGCTGATGGCGATCAGCGCTGGGCGGACGAATTAAACTGTTATTTCAACAGGTTTGACTCGCCCCCCACCCCACCTGCCCCTCTGCCGACTCCCTCCTCCTCCTCTTCACACCTTCCTGGGCCAGTAGCCATACCCCCCTTCCCCCTCACACGGACTCAACCCAGCACCAGCCCCCCTCCACCCCCCACTACCACCACCCCACGCAGTCCACCCCAGTCTCCCCCCCTCTCCCCCCTCTCCATCACACCGGACGAGGTGAGGAGGGAGCTTAGGCGACTCAGGCAGAGGAAATCCGCAGGACCCGACGGTATCTGCCCCAGGCTGCTGAGAACCTTTGCAGACCAGTTCTGTGAGGTTCTCTGCTACATGTTCAATCTGAGCCTCAGCCTGGAGAAGGTCCCCGTCCTGTGGAAGACCTCCTGCATGGTCCCGGTTCCCAAAACAACAAACGCCAGGGAACCGGCCCACTACAGACCAGTCGCCTTGACCTCCCACCTCATGAAGACCATGGAGAGGGTGATCCTCAGCCACCTCCGCTCTGTGGTGAGCCCTACCCTGGACCCGCTGCAGTTTGCCTACAAGCCAAACGTAGGAGTAGAGGACGCCGTCATCTACTTTCTGCAGCGGGCGCTCACCCACCTTGAGACCGCCGGGAGTGCTGTGAGAGTCATGTTCTTTGACTTCTCCAGCGCCTTCAACACCATCAGGCCAGCGCTGCTGCGGGGGAAGCTGGAGGACGCGGGAGTGGATGGACATCTTGCTGCCTGGACCATCGACTACCTCACTGACCGTCCACAGTACGTGGCTGCGCGGCTGTGAGTCAGAGGTGGTAGTCTGCAGCACGGGGGCCCCCCAGGGTACTGTCCTCTCACCCTTCCTCTTCACCATATATACCTCGGACTTCACATACAACACGGACAGCTGCCATCTCCAGAAGTTCTCCGACGACTCGGCCATTGTGGGCTGTGTGTCTGAGGGGAACGAGCTGGAGTACCGCTCGGTCATCAGAGACTTTGTGGACTGGTGTGGGCGCAACCACCTGAGCCTTAACACCAGTAAGACAAAGTAGCTGGTGATCGACTTCAGGAGGAGACCACTACCTCACTCACCGGTGAACATCCAGGGGCAGGACATAGAGACTGTGGACAGTTTCAAGTACCTGGGTGTTCACCTCAACAATAAACTGGACTGGTCCCACAACACCGACGCCCTGTACAAGAAGGGCCAAAGTCGCCTCCACCTCCTGAGGAGGCTGAGGTCCTTTGGAGTGAGCAGGCCTCTGCTCAAGACTTTTTATGACTCTGTGGTGGCCTCTGCTCTCCCCTACGCTGTCGTCTGCTGGGCCCCGAGCAGCACAGAACGGGACAGAAAAAGACTGAATAAGCTGGTTAAGAGGGCCAGCTCTGTCCTGGGCTGTCCTCTGGACCGTGTAGAGGAGGTGGCTGAGAGGAGGGTACTGGCCAAATTCATGTCCATTAAGGACGACACCTCTCACCCTCTGCACCGGACTGTAGAGGAGCTGAGCAGCTCCTTTAGCAGCCGACTGAGGCACCCCCAGTGCAAGAAGGAGCGCTACTGCAGATCCTTCATCCCCACCGCCATCAGACTGTATAATTCTAACATATAGGCCAGACGTGCAATATCCTCCTTTTTCATGTTGATGCTTGTTGTTACTTGATCAAAGGAGAAGTTCAATTTGTCAACTGGACAAAGTTTGTTTGGTTGAAAACGTTTCGCCGCTCATCCGAGAGGCTTCGTCAGCTCTGGTTATTGTACTGGTTAGACCCTGCTTATATCTAGCTGCCGGGAGGCGTGTCTGACAATGACAAAAGCTCTGAAAACGATCCCCCTAATCTGTCTCTTTGTTTTTCAAATTACTCTGACGGCTGTTTTGACCCCCTATTCTTGTTGTTACTATTATCATTATTACTATTTTCCATTATTATTATTATTACGTATTACTATTTGTATTATTTATTACTTACTTTATCCCCTCCCTGCCTGCATGCACTTTTTCCCTCTTGTCCAAATGTCCTGGAGCTACTGTGGCGAGTAAATTTCTCCTGTGTGAGATCAATAAAGGCTTATCTTATCTTATCTTATCCTCCGGGAGGACCTCAAGGTGTTCCCAGGCCAGCCGGGACACATAGTCCCTCCAGCGTGTCCTGGGTGTTCCCCGGGGCCTCCTCCCGGTGGGCCAGGAGGCATCCGGAACAGATGCCCGAGCCACCTCAGCTGCTCCTCTCCACGTGGAGAAGCAGCGGCTCTACTCCGAGCCCCTCCCGTGTGACTGAGCCACTCTGCGGAGGAAACTCATTTTGGCCGCTTGTATCGGCGATCTCGTCCTTTCGGTCATTACCCAGAGCTCATGACCATAGGTGAGGGGAGGAACGTAGATTGACCGGTAAATTGAGAGCTTCGCCTTTTGGCTCAGCTCCTTCTTCACCACAACGGTCTGGTACAACGACCGCATCACTGCCGACGCTGCACCGATCCGCCTGTCATTCTCACGCTCCATCCTCCCCTCACTCGTGAACAAGACCCCGAGATACTTGAACTCCTCCACCTGAGACAAGGACTCCCCACCCACCCGGAGAGGGCAAGCCACCTTTTTCCGGTCGAGAACCATGGCCTCGGATTTGGAAGAGCTGATCCTCATCCCAGCCGCTTCACACTCGGCTGCAAACCGCCCCAGTGCACATTGGAGGTCCCGGTTCGATGAAGCCATCAGGACAACATCATCTGCAAACAGCAGAGATGAGATCCTGCATCACACCCCCAGGGAATATTGATGATCAGCTGCAAAGTATGAATAAATGGAAATGTTTTTTGTTATTTTACCTAAATCTAGTCCTACTTTAGTCCTTAACCGGCTGGTTATCTCCCCCCAATGAGCAAGCCACTGTGGGTGCTTGGGCAAGACCCTTCCCGGGCACCTGAAAGATGAAACAAACTAAACTTTTGTCCAGTTGACAAATTGAATTTCTCCTTTTGCCATGTGAATCATCATATCATTTCTGCACTGTCTATGACCTTTTGTATTTAACTAAGATTTTTTTATTACTTATTTTTCTATTTTAGAAAAAAATAATAATATAAGTAATAATATTTTTTTAAAAAGCATCCAAAATGAGTTTCCTCCACAGAGTGGCTGGGCGCTCCCTTAGAGAGGAGAGGGTGAGGAGCTCAGTCACGCAGGAGAAGCTCGGAGTAGAGCCGCTGCTTCTCCACGTCAAGAGGAGCCAGCTGAGGTGGCTCGGGCATCTGTTCCGGATGCCTCCCTCTGGAGGTGTTCTGGGCATGTCCCACTGGCGGGACTATGTCTCCCGGCTGGCCTGGGAACGCCTTGGGATCCCCCCAGAGAAGCTGGTGGTGTGGAGTGTCCAGGGTGAAGGAAGTCTGGGAGTCCCTGCTTGGACTGCTGCCTCCACGACCCGGCCCTGGATAAGTGAAAGAAAATGGATGGATTTTTCTATTTTATTGACTTGTACAAATACATTTATGTAATTGTGCCTTATTTGACACATGTCTGTTGCTCTTTTTTGCTACTTACACTGGGCAAAATAAGCTAGAATCCGGATGTGTTTGGACTGGATATTTTATATGACACGCCACATATCCGGACCAGTTTTTCACCATATCCTTATTTCTTGAGAATCCATGAAAATATTGACGTATTTGGACTCCGGATTTCACTGGGTACAATATCTGTTCGTATCCGGAGATATTTTGGCACTCGTGTCTCTCTGTAGCCAGCTCGCTACACGCCCATGTGATCCCCAGACTGCCCTCAGGGCTGAGCGAGAGTATGCGCCGCCTCGACTGCAGACTGAGACCACACTCCGAACCGCACTCGCTGAATTGGGAAACGCAGCAATGTTAGCCGTGCTCCTGGCGGACAAGCGGTCACGTTTTGATGGGGAGGTGAACAATCCCACTATCAGAGATGTTTTAAGGTAAGTTGAAATATCAGAATTGCTATTTGGCGGGTGAATGTTTGGCGTTAGCTACACAGTTAGCCTGCCATTCGTTGATAACGTGGGATGATGACAAGCTGGTTGATGGAATGATTGGGACATAATGTATCATCAGTAATATGAATGTATAACATGTAATGGCGTCGATGTCTGATTTTCGACATACGCAGGGGATGAATTTCAAAATCCCACTTGTGTAAAAATGGAGAGTAATCTGCTAGCTAAATGTAGCCTTCTAGCTAGCGTGACACTGCGATCTATCTTTTTGTAGCAGCTAGCCTACATAGGTTTCCCACCCAAGTGTTTAGCGTAATAATCTGTGGGTAAAAATACGCTATTTCTTAGTCCATTACCATACAAACCAACTGGGGGCTTTGTGAAATTGGGTGGGTTTTAGAGGGAGACTTGAAGGTAATATGTAGGATTGTGGCCAGAGTAGGTAAGTACATTTTGCAACTGTGCTGCTTATTTCCAAAATCTTTTCATGACTATTTAGTCAAGGTAAATAAGTAATACAATTATAGTTACTAGTATGACCAAGTAAGTAATAAATAAAATTATAGTTACTAGTATGACCAAAGTAGTTCTGCAGATTAAAAAATGTCTATTACTGGAAATTCAAAATGACAGACATGGAAAAGATTTCTTTCCTTTCCCAGTCAAAATTAATACTTAGAATTTGATGGTGGTGGTAAGTATTCATGAAAAGGTAACATTTGTGAATGAGCAGCATGCATTCTGGAAATAAACTACCTTTTAAACATGTGTGTGACAAAACGGATCAGTCATTGCTTTTGCCCCAAGATAGATGTAGCTAATCGCAAACATTACAAAAGACAATGAGATGTTGAAATTAATGTTTCTGAATGCTGCAGGGCAATCGGTGACCTTCGCAGTTCAGTGGATGACCTGAGAAAGGAACTGAGGACCATGCAGGATGCCATGATGCAGCAGCAACACTCCCGCATGACCCAGGAGAACCACAAAGTCCCTTTGGAGTTGGCGGTAACACTTGATTGTCTGTTTTTGAGAATAGGACACAAACTGGACTCATGTATGTGTCCCATAACTAGGCTGACATCATTATCCACTGTTTCTTTCTATATTGGTCGTCTTAACCACATACAGTTGTATAATGATTTTTTCTTATTCAGGCACGGGTGAGGCGCTTTCACCGTGGGCTTGGGGAACTGCAGTGGATACCCTTATAAATGAACATATACCAGTGAGTGAGCCTACGAGTCTCCAATGCTGGCCAGCCCACACGTGTGTAAAGTTCACAGTGGTGTGTGCGAGGGTTACAGTTTGTGATGAACCTCAGAGAGGCATGATACACACAATCTAACACTTACGCTTATAAAGAAAGCAGGGTCCATCACTGGTGTGTTTTAGTACTGTGGAGCAAATCTTAAAGGAGTGGGTGATTGAGAAGTGAATAGGGAGAAGTGTAAGGATGACCACCCGCTGTACATCATGTTCACTAAATGTGGTAGGAGCCAAAGGCTCCTCCTACCTAGGTGCTCCACTAGATTTAGGAGGTCTTTTGTTCCTGCAGCAATCAGACTTTTCAACAATAGCTGAGCACTATTTTAATGTTGTGGTTCTTTTTGTATTTCTATGATGGGATGTCACTTATTTATTTTTAGCTCTTTATTTTTTATCTGTTACACTAACTTGTGTCATTGTCTTACTATTGCGTGTGTATATGTTGTATGAATGGTCAGGTGGCATAATTTCCCCTTTGGGGATTAATAAGGTCTACTCAATCACTCAAAAGTCTGTTAACTCTACTTCTTACTGTCTTGCAGAAGCTTGAAATAGGTTCTATGAACACCTGAAGGCCCCCCAAAAAATGGACCTAGCTGGGAGGACCAATGAAGTAAAGAAGAAAAAAAATGAACAGCCGACGTGACCGGGTAGGTAAAACAACCCCCAACACACCTCACACTGGCATCACACCCTGATTAAGGCCGTAGGGCTGATTCACATTGGTGATTTTATTAGCCCACATAAAAGATTGTTTTGCACTTTTTACAGTAAATCAACTCAAGTGCCTTTTTTTCCCCCTTTATTTTTTGTTGGCATCACTATCTTTGATCACTGCTTGACCAAAGAAAAAAAAATCCAGTTGATGGTTGTGAAATTCTTCCAGGCTGCCATGAACTATTATTTGGGTGCAAGCATTGAAATTCAGGTAGGTCTGCATTCTACATTCTTTTGAAATGTGTTGCTTAATATTGCCCTCTTCTGTGTAGCTTTTCAAGCAGCGGCTTCAGGTGGCCAAGGACCTCCTTGATGACGATGACCTGCAGTATCTGAAAGGAGCAGAACTCCATTCAACCGCACGCCGGGAGTTAAAGTTAAAGGTATTCAATCACATTTTCACAGACGAACTTTGGGCGCATCTCATTAAAGAGACAAATATTTACCGTGAACAGACCGAACGTGATCACACTCCAGCGAGGGCAAAGACGCTTAAGTGGTCGAATGTAACTGTGTCCCTGAAATGAAGACGTTTATTGGGCTATGTATCGGCATGGGTCTACTTGTTCTGCCTGCACAGAGAGATTATTGGAGACACACCAAAAATCTCGTCAAGACTCAGTTCTCTGACGCCATGGCAGATTCTATGCTATATGGAGGTAAGAACTAAAATACTGATTGATTGTGATAATTATGTAATAACAAACGGTGATTATTAATATTATCAGTGCAAATTACATTTTTCTAATTATGTAGCATTTCATGTTTACATCTTTGAGCATAATGATGAGAGAGGTATTGGTATTATGCATTGAACATTTATTCAACCATAATCATGCATACAAATATAATACAAAAATATAGCTGCAAGCAGCAATGCCCCCGCATTGCTGCTTGCAGCTATATTTTTGTGTCAAGCACCGTTTTTGTATATTTTTGTGTCAAGCACCGTTTGACAGGGTCTAACAAGGTCTGACAGGATCTAACAGAGTCTGACAGGGTCTGACAGGGTCAGGGTCTAACCGTCAGCTCTGGCAAAGCTGACGAAGCATCTCGGATGAGCGGCGAAACGTTTTCAACCAAACATACTTTGTCCAGTTGACAAATTGAACTTCTCCTTTTATCACCTGTTCAGTATGTAGTGCACTTCATCGTACTGCCTTATGGCCTTGGGGCACTTTATTTTTTACAGTTTTGACCTGAATAAGAGCTGTTCTTTATTTCTTAAAACTTGAAAATATTGTGCACTGTACATGTTGTGACTGTTTTGTTTTATTTTTTCCATATTATTGTG
Source organism: Paratrypauchen microcephalus (assembly GCA_036785185.1). Classification (NCBI taxonomy): domain Eukaryota; kingdom Metazoa; phylum Chordata; class Actinopteri; order Gobiiformes; family Gobiidae; genus Paratrypauchen; species Paratrypauchen microcephalus. The sequence goes on along the minus strand of JAVJIX010000456.1, from coordinate 33,850 downwards.
TTTCTGGATTATTTTATATTTTTTTCTTAAGGTGTAGAATAATAAGCCACACTTCTCATGAAACCCACAAGTGTAAGCTTTCAAATACTTTTGGAATTTTGTCTCTGCTTCAGAGGCTGAGAAATCACTTATTTAATAGGCGTTGACATTGTTGAATTTCCAGGAAAAACCTCAGGATCTCACCCTTAAGATTTTCAGGCCTTTTTCCCCAGGCGTTTTAGGTCTAAAGGGTTAATTAATAAAGACAACTTTATCAAACACAACTTTATCAAACGTTCTTGTCTGTTGTATAAATTGTATTAGTGACATTGGCAGAGGTGGAAAAATGCTGAAAAAATGTGATTTAAGTATCTTTACTTGCTTAAAGCCTACTGAATCAAAAGTACCCATCTAAAAATCTACTTGACTAAAAGTAAAACAGTACTTGTTAATGTATTTTGAGTAAAAAAAAATACTTTAAATTGATTACATTTTTCCATGACCTCTAAAGTTTGTCAGCTGTGTAGACTTAGCTTTTTCAAAGTAATTGTGATGAGTTTTTAGTAATGCTAATCTGTTTGTCATTTTGGTCAATGTCTGTGCTATTTTAAAATAACTAAGGCATATAATTAAAATATTAACCGAGTTACCAGCCGCCTAGTCAGTAGTACACTATAAAACATTGGTATATAAATGGTATATAAATGTATGAAAATGTTGCATGGTCATAAGGCTATGGGTTTCACGATACAGTAGTGAATGCTAGCTTGTGTATCCTGACATATCCGGAGGTGAGCGCAGTACCAGAACGTGACGTATTCGGAGATATACCAACAGTGAATACGTGAAACACGGACGATATCCAGTAAATATCCGGAGAACCGGATATGTAGCGTGTCGACACAGTGCCATTCCGGACTTCGGAAATACTCCGTATACGAGAATTGACACCAACGTATCCGGAGCGTGTCAATCCGAATATCTACAGATATTGTGAATATCCTGGGATATACGACTACAAACACCCCCGGAAACAATGCCATTTTTCCCAGTGCGTGTGCGTTCTTGGTAGGAGCTAGTAGGAGCTATCATTGGTCAATTCCTGGTAGCAACTAGTACAGTGATCGGTCAATTCTTGGTAATTCTTGGTAGCAACTCGGGCAGACATTGGTCAAATCGTGGTAGTGTGAGCTCGACTCGCAGCCGGCCACAGAGAGGGAGGGGGTGAATCCTCTCTCCATCTTCTCTTTCTCTCTTCCTTTTCCTCTCGCGTAGACGTGTAGGCGCCAGCAGGTCTCTGCGCTGCGCATTGGCCCGCGTGGAAGGGAATGTATTACGCGTGCGTGTCCCTCTCGACAGACAAATGAAAAAATAATTTTGGAGGAGCGTGATCAAAATTCGATTAATTGCACAGCCCTAGTTGAAAGTGGTGCGTACTGCGCATGCGAGGGCCAAAAGTGGTGGAGGAAAGTGGTGGGTAGAAGTGGCATTGGCTCTGCGGCTCTGCAGACAGATATTATTGTTCTCAACAGGGGCGCCTGCAGCCAGAGGGGGGTGCCAATTTGCCAATTTCCTACACAGTGATATGATAGATAATAATTTTTTTTTTCAAGTGCTCGGCACTGCACAGAGCCATCAAAAACTGTTGTACGTCATGGAGGTATGTTTTAGACTGACCGATAAGCCTTTGTTGTTAGGCACAGGTACATTAGGGCTGGGCGGTATACCGGTTCATACCGAATACGGTATGGTGTACGGTGTTTTTTTTTTTCAATGATATGAGTTTTTCATTTACCGCAATACCGGTGAGTGTGTGCGTACAAAACTTCGGGAACACAGAGCGGTTGCACCGGGAACTGTTTTGCAGTGGCATGAGAGCGGTGGAAGTGTAAGCTGTGTCCCAGTTTGAGGGCTGCAGCCTCCGTTGCTTTTTCGGCGGCTCCGAAGGCTGCAAAAGCGGCAGCCCTTAAACTACCCTCTGCGGACCGCAAGGCCGTTGCCAAAATGGGACAGGTTCACGGAGCCGCTCGCAGCGCCAAACACGCTGCTAACGCTAATGCTAACCACACGCACCACGCAAATTACGCACATGGATCAATAACCCTGGAATTGGGACACTGCTACAGTGTGTGTTGAGCGGTGAACATGGACGTTGTTGTTAGAAACAGAGGAACCGTGTCAGGTGTGTGGAAGAACTTCGGCTTTAAAAAAAATCTAGCGCTGATCAAACATATTCTGTAATGTTGTCCGGCTAAAGTTGTAGCGACTCAGACGTCACTCAAAGACACGTTTGCTAAGGAGACTGCCTATAAGAAAAGCAAAAGGTGGAACGATATAACCAACGCTGTTACTGTCCACTTTGCCAAAGACATGGGACCACTTAGTCCTGTTGAGAAGGTGCTTCAAGGAGATAATTAAAGCTCTGGACCCAGAGATGTTTTACCAAGTCACATTTACTGCAGGACTTATTCTGTAAATTATTAGGAAATGGGGTTAACACCTAGTTAAGCATGAAAAAAAAAAAAAAAAAGTCAAATACCGTGACACCGGTATAATTTTGAAAAATACAGTGATATCATTTTTTCAATCAACCAATCAATCAATCAAACAATATTTATAAAGTGCTTTTAGGGTTAGGGTTAGCACAAAGCGCCTTTTTTTGGTCATACCGCCCAGCTCTGTGGTACATACACATAAAATGATGTTTACACATTATAAGCAAAATGCATGCATACACAGAGAGAAGTATTCAAGTAACACACAGTCCACAATCTGCATCACTATCACAAGTGTTCATCTTCTATTGCACACAGCCTACAACATACTGCATATCCTATATCATGGCCTTACTTTAAATACTGTCCTATCAATATAGGAAATAAATAAATTTATACAGACACTCATAAACACATACAGACCACATATCCCTCCACCAATTAGGCGTCATAAGATTCTCTCTATCTATGTTATACAAAATCCACAAATCTGCATCAGTTCATTATAAGCCCATAAAGTTATAAAGAGTTTATTCTATATTGCACACTAACTCATGTATTGTACACAGCCTGCCACGTATATTGCACTGTGCCGTATATTTTTCCTTTTTGTCCATGTTTTTCTTGTGTGTGTGCACTGATGGTGTGTTATTCTTCAAATAAAAAAGAGAACTGTGACACTAACATGTTTATTTAAATAAAGTTCAAAGATCAACATACAGTGAATCGAAATTCCATTTGTCTCTGGCCAAGCAGTGCAAAAAGACAGTGTACAAAATACAGTATACAGACAAAACAAAAAATATCTAAGACAAAATTTTAAAATCTAGAATCTAAAATCTGAAAGCAGTGCAACAGAATAAATAAATACCTATTTACAGATGTCCAAAATGTGCAGTGTGCATCAAAAATGTGCAATGGAAGATGCAGCAGTGAGATGGTAATGTGCAATAGAATGTGCATTGAAAGTAAAAATAAAAATAAATGTGCAACAGTAGTAATTCTAGTGCAATAACAGTAGTAAACAACCTTACAACAGTAGTAAAATTCCAGTAGTAAATGTGCAACAGTGCAACAGTCGTCCTGCAGCAGTTTTCGAAGTGTCTAGAGTGATATGTGTTTTATGGAATACAGGTTATGCCAATATGGGGGGAGATAAGGTGAGAGAGTTCAGCTTCCTGACAGTCTGGTGGATGAAGCTGTTTGACAGTCTGGTGGATGAAGCTGTTTGACAGCCTGGTGGATGAAGCTGTTTGACAGCCTGGTGGATGAAGCTGTTTGACAGCCTGGTGGATGAAGCTGTTTGACAGCCTGGTGGATGAAGCTGTTTGACAGTCTGGTGGATGAAGCTGTTTGACAGTCTGGTGGATGAAGCTGTTTGACAGTCTGGTGGATGAAGCTGTTTGACAGTCTGGTGGATGAAGCTGTTTGACAGTCTGGTGGATGAAGCTGTTTGACAGCCTGGTGGATGAAGCTGTTTGACAGTCTGGTGGATGAAGCTGTTTGACAGTCTGGTGGATGAAGCTGTTTGACAGTCTGGTGGAGTGGGCCCGGAGACTCCGGTACCTTCTCCCCGAGGGCAGGAGGCTGAAGAGGCTGTGTGCGGGGTGGCTCGGGTCACCCACAATGCTGGACGCTCTGCGGGTGAGGCGAGTGTTAAAAATGTCCAGGAGGGAGGGGAGAGAGACACCAGCGATCCTCCCAGCTGCATTCACTATGCGCTGCAGGGCTTTCCTGTTCTGTTCAGCTCCCGTACCACACAGTGATGCAGCTGGTCAGAACGCTCTCAGTGGCGCCTTGGTAGAAGCTCTCCTCAGTTTGCAGAGGAAAAAGAGGCATTTCTGAGCCCTCTTTGCCAGTGATGCAGTGTTTGCTGCCCGCAGGACCCGAGCACTAGGAAGTGCTATCGCGCAACGTAGACATCCAATGAGAGCATCCCCTCGTCTATCCCGTCTATCCTTCCCGGCCAATCGCGGCTCGGGATCGTCTAGCGTTCTCCCCGGCTTCTTGCGCCTCCGGCCAATCGCGGCTCGGGACCGTCTAGCGTTCTGAGCTGGGCGGGGGGCCCCCGTGCCGGTACCTGCGAAATGATAAACCTCTCAGATAGCGTTTACCACGGAGAGGAGAGGACAAGAGGAGCGGTTGGTTCCACTGTTTAAGGTAAGAAGCGTAATTTTGGATAGCGTGATAATTTAAAACGCACCGCTTTGTGACACAAAAGCTACTTTGTTTTTTTACGTAGAGGGATAGGAGAGCTCACAGACGTAAATACGATAGACAGTTGTCGCTGTCATTGGCCTACTGGAGTCTAAGGTTATGTACTGGCGACCTGTGGATTGGTCTGGGAGTAATAATACAGTCATGCCATTTCTAAAAGTAACTAAAACAACAACAATAGTTTAATAAAACTTTTTATTGATTCCAAGCAGGACCAAGACAGATAATGTTACAGGGGTTGTTAAAAAGTCTCATTTTGTTCATACACAAATAATCATACAGCCCTCAGCAGACATAAAAAGCACATCCTTTCTAAAAATAGCCACCACCACAACAACAACAACAGTGTATTAAGTTTTTTGTTTCATGGGTGACATGTCATTTTCCCTCAATCATGCATTGTACTAGAGCATATAATAAAATAAAACAAACATTTGATGTTCAGCACCAACACTTATGCAATATACTTATATTAAAAAAGATTAAATATGTCACAAAGTGTCTAAATTCAGCACTCCCAGTCCCAGTATTATGTCACAAAGCACTCCCAGTCCCAGCACCTGGTCCCGCCTTGTTGACAGCTCACAGACCTATGAGAGCACAAGAAAGGTTTTACGTCCCACCACAGATTGACTGCACACCCCACCTATCACGTGGGGTATTCGTCTAAGAGTCTAAGTTGGAAATTGCACATCATTCGCACCCAGGGCCCTGTCCAGGAGAGGTCCTCACTGATGTGCACCCCCAGGAATTTGGTGCTGCTCACCAGGTCATTGAGCAGGGTGATGTTGCTGTCAGGGTTTGTAGTCCGTGATGTTCTGGATGCCCTGCCACAGACTCTGTGTGTCCCTGCTGTCTCTAAAATGTTAGGTTATTTTCTGTGTGTAATTGTGTTTTGCTTCCCTGATGCCACGGGACAGGTTGGCAGGTTGGTTCTCGCTGCCTTCAGATGTGTGACATCCCCGGCTCTGAAGGCAGCGTTCCTGGCTCTCAACAGCCTGTGAACCTCCCCTGTCAACCATGGCTTCTGGTTAGCCCTGGTGATGATGGTCCTGGTGTGTGTGTGACATCATCAGTGTGTTTGGTGATGTTGGAGGTCACAGTGTCTGCGTACTCCTCAATGTCCGTGTGGTTGTTGTGTGTGGCGGCCTGTTTGAACACTGCCCAGTCTGTTGTGCCAAAGCAGTCCCATAGTGCAGACGAGGCCCCGACGAGGAAATAAATGGTCTTTGCATCTTTATTGAAAATATCCAAGTATTAGGGTGTGTAAACTATGTGAACTATGTGTGAACTATGCTGTCTGATTGTAAATAAATGCTTTTTTAAATTAAAACTAATTTGCTCAATGCCCAGGTGATATTAAAATTATTACTTCAAGTCGGCCATTGTTGGAATATACACAGGAAATATTATGAAATGTCATTGTCAGATGCAAAGACAGGCCTAGGCCTAATAGATGTCGGCCTGTGACATTCAGTGAAAGGTATAAGGTTAGGTTTGTGGGTCGGTGCATTGTGGAGATTAATTAAAATCCTGAATGCAAAGCAGTATCTGACCCACAGATTGACAGTTATGCTTCCCCTGCTTATCTGAGACTGATAAAACAGTAAACAGATAACAGTAAACCAGTATTGCAATATTTTGTGCCCAAGTACAGTGGTAACACTAGTATTTGTTATGAATGCAGTGTCTTCGTATCCAAATGATTGCACTTGCACTTGATTGCTCTGTGTTGGAAATACTTTTTGTAAGGGGACATGCAAACTATTTGATAAGTAAAACAATGCACTGCACAACCCAACATTTTACTGTGATGTTCGGTAGCTGGCTTAGCATTAAAAGTAAAGTTCTTGCTTTTCTACTCGGAGCAATACTAATGCAATATACAACTCTTATTTTGACATATATGTTAGACCGGATGTTGACAGTTCTGCGTGGAAAGAGAAGAAGAAAACGTGAGGTGTTCCTCTTTAGGGAAAAATGACCATTTATGTTCCGCAGACCAACAATATTGGGATTTTCTTCATTCTTCTTGAACAATCTTCTTATAACACATTGAGTAATGGTTTATTGATAGCTTAGCTTTTTAATTTAGTTTGTGTAGGATAAAGTCACTTTTTGGGTTAAGTACCAGCTTGAGCTTATTGCTTATTTTTAGCTTATTATAATTAGCTTATTTTACTTTAGCTTATTTTTATTTTATGTTTTTATACTTTTATAAATCAGTTTATATTGTGTTTAGTTTATGACAGGAAGTAACCCAGCGAAGCCTTAAGCAGGAAACTGGAGGCCCCTTTGAAGGGGAGATAATTATTAAATGATACTTAGAAATGTAGAAATGTTTAACCACAAAAACCAAAGTGTTGCTTTATGACGCAAACAGAAAAATGCTTAATCATTGTGACTTACAAGATTTTAGTATAAATACATGTGTGTTAGAATCATTCTGGGCTCATGTCTCTTCGCCTTGAGGACATCAGCTCAGATTGATAAATCATTCGTGCTTCGGCATTTGTGTACAATCTGTGCTAAGAAAACCTGTTTTTGTATCCCTCCTTTTTTACCATTTTTTATTAAAAATCAACAAAGACAAGTTTTTGCTTCTTTGGTGAGTGAATCACTTGGACTTTTTCGTCTGAGTTAGAATTATTATCTGGGCGTGTGTACTTTAAACTGGGACTTGTGATAGAGTGTGGTTGCCTAAAAGCTAAAGCTGAGGTTATAAGTGTGTGTGGTACTACTAAGGTGAGAGGATAGGCAGTTTAACGTCAGGCATTATATGCCACCGGTCTAGAATGACCGGGACCACTGTCTAGGTGGGGTCTCTGGAAAGAGATAGCTCATTGTGTCACCAGGGAACCGACAGAATATAGAAATAGATTCATAGTCCCCGAAATTAAAGGAAGACTTCTCTCTGAGGGAGGAGCAAGAGTATAGCGAATCACCGTTACCGGAGAGCAAGTAAAACACCTCCGATATCCCAGTCTCCTGCCTGACCAGATCAACGAACGATATCCTAGATTAACGCCTAAAAGAGATTCTTTGTGGGACTTAATCCTCGGTATCAAGTAGTGTACGAACCCAGGTCCGGGCTAAACTATTGGTAGACGGGATCTTTAGCCTAAGTGAGGGGGAGGAGCTGTCGCACCTCACCCAAGGCCCAGGGGATACAAGGCAGTACGGGACCAGGCGCAGCGGCGTCTGAATCACCCCTGGGGCTTAAGTCAAAATTCAGCGACATGGCGCCCGAACAGGGACATGATTGATTTCTAGTCGGCAATTAGAAAAGATCAGGACCTCAGCTAAAGTTTAGATAACTCTACTGGGATTTAATCCGGATCTCTCCTAGGGATAATAGGTATCCCCGTAAACGTATAACCTCGAAAAAATAGGAGTTTGAAATAATACTGACGAGCCCTACCGTCTTAAGGAAAAGCTCGCGCCTCTGTTATAAGAGTCGTAAAATTCAGTGAAATACATTCCGAACGCGGGGAGCAGTTCGAAGAGGAATTATTCCAGGTTGGGAGGACAGCGTAAGACGATTAGAGGGAGTAGCTAACCTCTCTTCGATCCTAGCCGAATCCTGAACTTGATAATTACCTACTAGTTTAGGAAGCGTATTTTTGTGCCAGGGCACCAGAGCGAAACAGCAGCACTAATACGATCTTCAGCCTATCCGACCTGCACAGATACGGCAGGGGTTATAATAACCAGTTAGCGTATCACCCCCTGAAAAGCGCGCTTCAGGGCTAGAAATCCTGGTGAAGCTACACCTTGGCGGTAAAGGGGAGAGGAACTTGATCAAATCTTCTGAGCGCCCCTGAACGTGGGTCCAAGAAGACCAGGTCGGCAAACCCAGCGCCGTTGAATCCCGCCTGTGTGTAACTTTGTAACAGGAGTGGGTAGTTAAGACTGGATGAGTAAGTGAAATTCCGAGTAGTAGCTTACGCAAATCCTAGGCACGTATTTGACCTAGGTGAATTCAGGCAGTCGAATCTCTGGTATTTACACCAAAGACGCCTATATATTATTTAGGTAACAGGGTCTGAACGCGTGAAAAGTCAGTAGCGCCAGATTTGTACTTACGGGCCATAGTAGATTATCAACCTGAATTTACTGCGTTCGGCAGCGGCACCTACTTGAAAAGAAGTACAGCCGGTCAACGATTTTAAGGATAGGAGTGACCCCTCCACTAGTAGTTACCCCCAGGTTTTTTAATGGAATCAAGTGATTACGCCTCACCAAATATGTTACCGTCGACTGGCGGAAGAAGCCGCCTTGGCTCTAATCCTGAATCGACAGTACCAGATAGAATTATCCAGGTTTGGGCGATAGGCCCTTGTGCCATAATAAATGCAGACTTGGCAGAAGATGCCTTGTGGAAACTTTTCCCGAGGGGAAGAGCGTCCTTTCTAAATCCGCGCCGCGCCCCACATCCTACTGACGGAGCGGGTGTAGCTCAATGGGTAGCAGCTCGCTTTCCTCGTGCCTTAAAAGAACATGATGAGCAAATAGTAGGGCGGGAGAAGACGCTCGCACAATGTGATCGTATGGCTGTAGTTCATGAGGTGTTAACCCAGGTGATAAATGCCCATTATATGCCACATGATGTTTTGAAAAACTTACACGAAAACCCTAAAGAAATATTGAAACAAACTTTAAAGAACGCCTTCTCACTTTGTGACGGCTGGGCTGTTATTACGGCACCGTTCGGTACAGGAGTTTTTGGTTATCCAGTATCTATGGCGGCAGAAGTCATGGTAGATGCAGCGGACGACTGGCTTAACTCACCTCTCAGCCACGGAATGACCAGAAGAATTTATTTTATAATACAGAGTGGTCAGGAAAGAAAGGAATTTTTCAAGGTCCTTAAAGAAAAGTACGCTAACGAATATTTTATTAGAGAATTGTCTCAACAAGCTGTAGACCTAAAGCGCCCCCTAGACAAGGAGCTATTCGCAGAACTAATGGGTCTAGAGGCCCCGTTCAAAGATGTCGATGATCCTATGACGTATAATAAGGGTCAAATGCTACAATATTTCGGCAGAGTACTAGGAAAGATGAAAGATAAAAAACAGACAGTTTATCCTGTAGAGGAGCTTAGCAGCGCGCGAAAGGCATATAGATCAGCTCCAGCTTCCCCGGTGCACATACCGACTGTACCCACAGCGCCGCCTCAAACTCCCTGCCAACCCAGGTTAGGTCACCCGCCGAATTATATAGAAACAGACTCACCCCTCCAAAGACTGGAACGGGAACAAGAGCAGGCTTCCGAAATGGAAAGTGCTCTCCACTCAGCAGGCCTAGCTATAGAACTGCCCCCTGCGTATCACGCAATAACCACAGACGAGGACTATGGCCCTCCCATAACCCAATTACCCTATGGGGGGACTTCAGTAACAAAGAAACCCCCGAGACCTCCTCGGATCAGTCTCCTGCAGAATTTAGTGTAATTATGAGGAATGAGAAAATAGACGTAGGAGCTACTATGTCCTCTAGGGATTTTATTACACATCAAAGGAGAAGGACGCACACTCCAAAAGACCACATAACTCCTCCACCTCCTCGATGTTTGGTGTCAGAGGATAATATAAATAGTGACGACTCGGTCAGTCAGGCAGGGACCGAATACCGGGAGTTTGAGTGCCAAGATCGACAGGGTTCACACTATTTGACACATGCCCCACTAGAGCCTCAGTGCCTAGACAACATAGAAGAAGCCCTGCAGCAAATACTAAAAAACCAGCAAGAACAACAGAGTAAGAATGAAGAAAATCACCAGAGAACAGTAGACCAGCTCCACAAACATAGTGAGGAGATAGGAACCCAGGCAGTGCAGCTCGAGAATTTTATGGCGAGAGCACAGGATCAGTTAAATCAAACAGCTCAACGGGTGGAGAAAGCCCGAGCCGCTGTAGAAGAGGGTAATGTTTTGACAGAGCGTATGGAACAAATGCGGTTAGCAGACCAGGATATCCTCATAACTCACATAGGCCCTAAAAAGAAATTTAATATCCACGTTACCACCACGGCAATGTGGAGAGGCTTAGAAAATAGGGTAATACTGCCGATTCCTCCTTGGAATGGAAGAGACCGCCCTCGAGGGCTAATTCCCTGGAGACAGAAAGCAGATAAAAAACTCTTTGATGAACAGCTTGGGGAAATAGCAGAAATAGTAACAAAAAAGGCCTATAATCAACTAGGAAAACCTCTCCCCATATGGGTGGAGGGAGATGCAGCAGTCCCTGTGATATTTATAGTACCTTATACAGGAGATGTACAAAATCCAACAGTAATAGCGCAGAACGCATGTAAGGAGATTATGAGTACGCAAAGAGGAGCCGTAGTACTGGATTTAAATATACCAGAAGGCTTCCACAGACAGTCCAAACAAGGCGCTAGGAAAGTGTGGGCAGCAGCAGCGGCAGCCTCCCTCATGTTGACTCCCCCGGATGAGATTAATTGCCTCGTATCGGACAGGCTAGCCGCCCAGGGAATATACGAGCTAATACAAACCCTAGCCAGAGACCAGTTTCAAGCATATATTATTAACTCTCCAGGACTAAGAACGGCTAGAAGAAAAAGTCCGCAAAGGACCCCTGTGAGGCCAATGACCCCAGGGCCAGCGGAGGAACCCGGTTACTCCTGCATAGGAGCATTTAGCCCTTACGGAGCCTCTACTCCTGCAGGCTCTTCCGGAGTGCCCCTCCCGGAAAAACCTAGAGCAAGATTAGGATCTAGGTCAAGATCTAGAGATACTACTCGATCAGTATCCTGGAGAAATACTGAGGAGGAAGAAGTGTTTATGCCAGATGAAGAAAGTGACGGGTCAGCCCCCTTACCCCCGAGACTTGCCAGCCTGTATGGCATCTCTACCCCGGCGAATCCGCCTAGGATTCCTTTAAGACGTGCAAGGAGCACGGCAAAACCTAGGGATGGATCCAGGTCCACATCTGGAGGTTTAACTCCCCATACAGATGAGAGAGACCTTATACAATTTGAATCAGAGTCAGAGTCAGAGGAGGAAGACAGTCATAATCCTGCTCCTCCTCCCGTGAAATTTGTAAGAGCTAAACATGCTAGAGGAAGGCCCCTAATATGGGGAAATTATGATGCCACTAAATGGCCCATAGACCCAGACTCGGTATATCCTAGAAATGACCCTCAGGGCCACGGTTACGTCACTCAATTGCAGACAGAAATACAGGAGCCTGAATGGCACCGATATAAACAGGAACCAGACTGGTTTCCACAGAGGAGGGAGGAGAGACTACACGTTCTCCAATCCCCCACATCAGCACAAATAGGAAATTGGGAAAAAGTCTCTGCCCCGTTCAAAAAGGCATATCTCGCCCAAGGGCACGATAAGCATAGGGAAAGTCTCATTAAGATATATCATGCACTCCCAGAAGGCGGAGATCCTGATAATGACCCATCTGACTCCTCGGACTCCGAGGATGACGATAGGGACCACCACAGGAGAGGTAGAAATGGCGACCGGAGAGGTAATGATAGAGATAGAGATAGAGATAGAGATGAAAATCAAGACAGGAATAGGAGGTCAAGAGGTCAGTCCCCGAGACACGACCTAAAGGAAACTAGGAAACTGTTAGCGGCGAGTGTCCTTAGTGGAGACTCCTCCATAAATGACCAAAGTCCTCAAAGATCCATGGTACGTACATCTCTCAAATTAACCCTGGGAGATGTTATGAAATCCATGCCTAAAAGACTCCCTGGAGAAAATAACACAGAATTGGCTAAAAGAATATGTGAAGAGCTAGAGGACGGATATTCTAAAGACCCGACATTCAGCAGATATGTCTCACGATTCTGTGACTTAAACTTGACTGATGGTCAAACTATACAAAACTTGGCAGATTCAGAAGAAACAGGCCTTTTTGATAATGGTCTTCAGAATAGGATTAATGAAGCCATAACTAGGACAAATGACGGAACACAGTCCCTTATCCAAATGTATTCACAACTCCTTCAGATGGGAGCAGATGAAACTCAGACCAAGGGAGCTTTGGCACAGATTAAAACAGGAGGAATAGCAGCTATGCTAGTGGAGTATAATGCGGCAACTGGTGCAGCAGCAAAAGCTAGTATAGTGCGGAAAGCATCAGAGATCATGATGGCGTCCAAAGAGATTAAAAAGCTTAAAAATGATGACATACAAACTAAGCCAAAAAACGAAGTAGCGGGGAAACGCGCTCCCCAGCAAGAAAGACGCGTACCCCAGAGCAGAAATCCCAATCAGCAGGCTCAGAGGCCCCGGCAGAACATGCCACAACAGCAAACACAGGAAAGGGGAACTCCCGCCCCATCACAAAATCAGAATACACAGCGAACACCCCCAGAATTTATGTGGCTGGGGAAAGACAGAACTTTTACCCCAGGCCCTCAAATCAAAGGAACGATCAGGAGAGAGGCCAGGGAAATTTCTGGAATCCAGACTACAGGGATCCGAACCGGAACAATGGCCGGAGGAATCCTGGTGGTTGGCAGAACAGAGATCAGAGACCCAGAGCAGGGCCCTCGAATCAGTCAGGGAATGGTTTCAGGCCCAGAAACAACCAGAATCAGAATCCTCAGATGAGACAAATTCCCAGGGAAGAATGGGAGAACATGACTCAGGAGCAGAAAGACGAGAGAATATATTCTCTGGCGAAACGCAACAAGGAACAGGGAAAGAGCTTAACCATAGCACAACAGAAAATTTGGGATGCCAAGCACCCCCAGGTCAGTAAATCCTAGAATGGCACCCTGGCAAGTTGAAATATGGCATAAAAATCAGAGAAGGAAAGCATATTTTGATACAGGAACAGATATAACTATAATCCCCGAAGAATGGGCAGGAAAAAGTCCCATAGTAGAAAGAAGATTAGTTACTTTAGCAAATGGAGATACAACTTTATTACCAATGGTAGAGTTTAAAGGAAAAAGAGTAGGATTAGGAAAAACAGCCCTTATATCACCTAATGATCAAGAATGGATTATAGAAAGCCCTCAAACATGCTGGATGAAGGAAGTAAATGTGCACACAGCACTATTAGAGGTAGTGGAAAAATCAGAAATTAAAAATAAAGAAAGATTAAAAGAAATTCTCCAAAAAGCGGAAGTAGCGAAATTTAAGAACGATGTAGGTCTAATGAAAACTGAACCATATGTAATAAAAGGCGGATGGCCAGGAAAACAGAGACAGTATCCATTAGGATCATCGGAAAAGGATTTTCATGAAATAATACAAGAACTAGTAAAATTAGGAGTGGTAGAGAGAATAGCTGAGCCACCCTGTCTAATGCCTGTACAAGCAGTTAAAAAGAAAGATGGGACAATCAGACCTGTTCACAACCTAAAAGAACTAAACGACTTAACAGTTAAAGATACTAGACAGATAGTGAATCCACGCCAGGCCATGTTAGATGTAAAACCAGGGAAATACAACTCATCTATAGATTTAGCAAACGGATTTTGGTCAGTACCCTTATCAGAAGATAGTAAACCAAAAACATGTTTTATGTTAAGAGGACAAGGATACATGTGGGCAAGATTGCCACAGGGATTTGTAAATTCACCAAACGCATTTCAGGAGAGAATGGAGAAAATGTTGGAGGGATTACCAGTGGTTGTGTACATTGATGACATTTTTCTAGCCACAGAAACAGAAAAGGAACATTTAGACCTATTGGAAGAAGTGATAACCCGTCTTAGAGAGAACGGCATGAAAATAGGGATACAAAAATGTGAAATTGGAACTTCAAAAGTAAAATATCTAGGACTATTGATAGGAAAAGATTGTATCACAGATATCCCAGGATACTTAGATGACTTAAAACCAAAAACACTCAGAGAATTAGAGAGCTGTTTAGGAAAGTTAGGATGGCTTAGAGGAATGATAACTAACTATGCCCTGTTAATAAGACCAGTAGAACTCATTAAGAACAAAGTTAGAAGATACGACAAATCAATCGCAAAATTAGTAGAATGCAATAGGGAATTGACAGAGATTGAAAAAGAGGTTTGGAGAGCCACTTTACAACAAATATTGGACGCAAGAACATATTTGTCGCCCTTTAAAGGAGACAGACAGTTGGAATTAAGAACATATTTATCTGATGAAGGAGCTTATGTCGAGGTGAAAGAAGAAGGAGGAGAACATCCAATCTTTTATGTATCACACAGATTTAATCCGACAGAAGACAGATATGCAGTAGAAGAAAGGGAAATTAGAATACTCTTTAAAGCTTATCATGAAATAGTAAAAATGATGGGAACAGAAAAGAAAGTTACAGCTTTTGTACAAAGTCCTCTCACAAATGAAATGTCCAAAGAAACGATAGAGTTTGCAAAAGCATTTCAAGCCCGGTGGGGCAAGTGGAAACTTATGTTAACCGACCCAAATTGGACATTTAAAATGGTAGGATCAAAAGCGAAACTTAAACAAGACACTCAGGAGCAGGAACCATTCAGAGGGATATATAATATATTTACAGACGGCAGTAAAACTAACAAAGATGAAAAAGCTCATTGGGCATATGTAATATTTAAAGAAGATACTCAACTTTGTCAAGAGAAAGGAATTCTAGGAGAAACAGCACAGGAAGGTGAATTACAGGCCGTTGTCAAAGCATTAAGAGAACTCAAGAGAAGAAAAATTAAATCAGCTCGGCTGGTTACCGATAGTTGGTACGTAGCTGAAGGATTAAAAGAAAATATTAGATATTGGCAAGCCAGAGAATTCCAGAATTACAAAGGAAAAGAGCTAGAGCATAGGGATCTATGGATTGTTGTGGCACAATTGTTACAGGATATAAAATTATGGGTGACACACGTTAACAGTCATACGAAAGAGACAGATTTTGACCACATGGGGAACGCTATTGTAGACAAACTAGTGCAGTCTCGAGCAGTGAGAATTGGAACTCTTATCTTCCCAGAAAAATGGAAAAATGAAAGAGGCAAAATCCAAATACCGATAGAGGAACGAGAAGATTATGTAAAAGCAATACATCAGACTTTATATCACGTAGGGATAGAGCGAACAAGAAAATGGATGCTCGATCATGATATCGAGGCTTCACCATTATTAGAGACAATTAAGATAATCAGAAATAATTGTGAAATGTGTAATTCAAAAAGGACATTACCCCCTATACCTTATGTGGAAGGACAAATAGCCATACCGGAAAAAGGAGTTAGTGCGTCCATGGATGTGGGACACTTACCGCCGGGATATGGACCGTTTAAAAAGTTTCTAGTAATAGCCGATAATGGAGGAGAATGTACTCGAGTATACCCAATAAAATCAGAAAATGCGAAAACAGCGATAGAGTGTGTAATGCAATATTTGCTCACAAATCCAATTAAAGAAATACGTTCGGATAACGCTTCGATGTTTATCTCAAAACAATTCGGCACATGGGCCGAAATGAATGGTTTAAAACATGCCCTTTCGGTCCCATGGCAGTCTAACACGAATGGAGTAGCGGAACGCGCGGTAAAAGCAACTAAGGAACAACTAGTATTATTTAAACACAACTGGCATAAACCTGGAAATCTATTTATAATAAATCAGCAATTAAGTTTGCCTAAATTAAAGCCGGTTACCAAAAAGGCTAACGAGCCCGTTGTATCGTTACAGCCTGGTGACGAGGTTTGGACATCCGCTGACGGAGAATACGCAGTGGTAGACTACATAGACGGTAACGTAGTATATACGAAAAATGGAGGCAAATATCACCCCAAGCAGCTCAGGCTC
The DNA here is from genome assembly GCA_036785185.1 of Paratrypauchen microcephalus. Lineage (NCBI taxonomy): Eukaryota > Metazoa > Chordata > Actinopteri > Gobiiformes > Gobiidae > Paratrypauchen > Paratrypauchen microcephalus. Next base: position 17,398 of record JAVJIX010000456.1, on the reverse strand, counting down.
AAGTCTCACGGGTCATTCCATTAAAAAACAGGGCACTTTAAAAACCACCTCTCAGTCCCGAGTACCACCCGTTGTAGTCAATACCCCAGGTTGGGTGAAATCCGTGGGGATTAGTAATGTGGCAACGGTGAAGGATAGAAGGCATCTCTATCCAGGATTGGTCATTCTCAAATGTTGCAAAGAAAAGTATACCCTCACGGATGAAGAAATAGGGGATCCATTTAGGTGGCACCGATTGGCTGAGTACCACGGATGGGATTCACCAAGAATGGGGGAGATAGAGATATGGAAGGTGAAAATAATCCCACCCCATACACCCCCTAACCACGGTCGAGACATTCAGTGGCGCCTTTATGAGCCAGGAATGTGTTGCCTGTGTGGGAAAGATGTCTTTAACAAAATATGGATGGGTAACTATGAAGATAAGCATAGGGACGGTAATCAGGAAAAGATTCAGGACCCGAGCGTTAGTACCCTCCTCAAAGGCATAGAATTGACAGGAAAAGCCCAGGTTACCTTCTGTGCTAATTGCTGGAACCTGGCAGGCTTTAAATATGAGGTGTGTAGAAAAGACTTACATGAAAAAGATGGATGTAAGTGTATGCGCCTTGATGGTCATTGGAACATCTGTGACGTAGGAGGATCCGCTCACATCACCCCAGCTCCTTTCTTGGCCCTGAGGCACAAGTATTGGAGTGAAGGATTGTGTGAGGGAGAATGTCCTCTGAGTCTGAAGCAGATGGTTGACCCTAAATTGTCCCTTATGGATCAGTATCATTATATGATCCTAATGTATCGAAAGCCTTTTAAAGGAGATATGAATAAGGAATTAGAAAAATATCCAGAGGCGGAAAAACTTAAACAACAGCTCCAAGGCCTGTACCAAGAGAACAAATTATATTCTTGGCTTGTGGAATCCTGGGACATAGTGGATCCCATGGATACGAAACCAGAGAAAAACCCAGCCTATGCCTGGAAAGGGAAGAAATTGAAGGGCATAGAACCTAAAGATTGGAAAATAGAATCCCTTGGAGGTAAAGTGGGGGAATTCTTTTACAAAGTAATTAAAGAAGACCCGGAAAAATGGAAAAATTTGTGGGTAAACACAGCACAGTTTTTGCCTCCTATTACTTTAGCACGTAAACGAGTGTTTATCACCAGCGGAACTCTTCCTAGACATTCTAGAGAAAAAAAGGAGGTAATAATTGGGAATATGGTTAGGAAAATTATGGTGGTCACATGTTGTGGACCAATCCAAATGATTGTCCAGGCAAGGGTCCTCATGACAGGCAACCTTACAAGGGATATGACCTGGAACCGGGAACCTTTGACCATGATGTTGTATTTTGATGCCCTCAAATTGCCCCTACTCGTAGCAGGCCCCATGATCCCTCTTAAATACATGAAGGCAGACTCTAGAAACTATTGGAATGAGCCAGGTTATCGGAGGCAAATAAAAACCCCTGAAGAGGAAAGCAGGCCTGGTGGCCGAGAGGAATTGGTAATCTTCTCTCGCCCGTGGTATTTAGGTCCAGAGGGGGATAGAAAGGAACCATTCTCTGAAGCCGCCTACAGGGAAGCAAAAATTAGTCAACTTAAACACGCCCTTGAGATAGGAGACCTGACTCAGGAGGCATATGATTATGAGATGAGATTGTTAGAGTCCAATGTGGACCTAAATCCCAGAAAAAAGAGAGTCTCCTTTAAGACGTTTTGGAAGAAAGAGAAACTAACACCCTCTTCTGCTTCTACACAGATAGAAGACAGTAAGGTGGAGGAATCCTCTTCCGACTCTTCTGACAGGGACGACTTGCCTGAAAAAGATTCTAGGAATAGAAAGAAGTTAGGTAAGAAACCCAAATACAGTCCTAGCCTAAAATTCCTCAAAAAGTGGAATAAAGATAAGCAATAGAAATGGGACTTTTTACGGAGCTAAAGTATGCATGGAACAAAAAATATTACCTTTATAAAGCAAAACTCAGATTGGCAACAAAGGATAAAGCAAAAGATATGCAACATTTAGATCCTGCAGAAATAGCTCGCAAACACGAAAAACGTAAAGAGAAATTAAAGAAAATAGAAGAGGCAATGAAAATTTCGTTGTTTGCCAAGATAATAATATTCATACTAATGATGCTAGTGATTTACTTATCAGTAACAGTAGTACAGAAATCCTATGAAGCCGTAGAAAAAACTCAGGTGGTCACCAGGAGGTGGAAAACTAAAACATCAAAATGTAATCAGTGCACAGTACTGACTCCAGTTGCAGAAATAGAGCAACAAATGCCAGTCAAAACGGGAGCAGATAATATCTTTAATCAAACAAAATGGATAATAGGACTAGTAAATTTTATAGGATTAAGAGGAGGTCTGAAAGGAGGAATAACTTATATACATGAGGTAAAACCACAGACAGAGGTCAAAAGGTCAAAGAGATCAGCCCCAGCTACAGCTGCAACAATCACCGCAGCTGCAGCTGCTTCTACTCAAACCACAGCTATATCAGCTGTGGCAGCACTAGACAGCGCAGCTCCGTCTAGCGCACTTCCTGAGGTTGCGACCACAACAACCACTTCCGCTGACACCCTGACTGCCGTAACCATGGCTAACACAACAACTAGCGATATGACTGGCACCAGAGCAGAAGAGTTAGTCACAATGCAAAATCCAATAAACGATTCAGAAGAAAACAAAATTAATAGATGCGAGAGCAACTTTACAATCCCAGCTAGCAAGTGTAATATTACTTTTGACCCATATCAAGCAACATGCTTAGAAACTCAGCTAATGAAAGTTTTTATAAAAATGTCAATAAGAGCATACGAGCAAGCTTGTAACAGCTCAGCTAGCGACATGACGTGGGAAGACTTGGAGCAAAGTTATGGCGCAGAATCCCAAACGCTGAAAATAGTTCAGGTAGATTGGACTGCGGATAATATGTTATATATGAACGGTCTCTCTGTGAAACAGAATCAAAGTGTTACATGTACCAGCAAGGCCTTCGCTCAAACAGGAAGAAGGGGCTGGGAAATGAGCCCAGTAAAACATGTGATGATGGAAACTTGTCAAAAGATTAACAAAACTCATGTTCTAGCAGCGCCTAGGATTAGATACATAAAAGCCGAAAAATATGAGCAAAAAGACTGGCCGGAAGAAATATGGGATGACGAATCCATATTTGATAAAGATGATAGAGAAAAAGACCTCTCAAATGAAGTAAACCGGTTGTTGATAGATGGAGCTCCCACACCATTTCTATTAAATCCAGAATTTCAAGAACAGGGAAAAATCAGAGACCGGAGGACAATGAGTGAGTGGATTCAATCCACCGAATGTGCAGCAGAAAAATTTAAAAAATGGAGCACTATAAGGGCAAAAATATTCAATCACGTACGAAGTGTTATTAATAAAGTAGGCATAGACAGTATGTCACAAAACTGCACCGAGCTAAGAGTGGGCACCTCTGATAACCCAACAATCACCATTGATAATAGTAAATGCCAGATACTCATTGAGAAAAACTCATCAGGCCTAATTTGGGACTCGTTTAAAAATTGTCTGTATATAACGCTCAACAATTCAATACCTATGTGGGCATCGGAACCTAACAGAGACTGGCACCATAGTATGAGAACCAAGTATCCAGGCAATATAAGACTAGGATTAGGAGGCAGTACAGAACTAAGACTAATTAGAAGTAATTCGTCTAATACAACATACACCCGCAAAGGGATATACTGGCGCTGGAATTTAATGACAATAAGAGACGCAAGAGCCAATGGTCTTCGAGTAATGTTTACGACGCCAGACAAAACCCTAGAAACAATATTAAAAAGACTTTCGAGTGTCCAGAGAAGGTTGACCTATTACTTATTAAACCAGTACCAACGAAATCATTTGTTGTGTCAACCAAAGCATTCGCCAGGAGCCCAGGATGATTTTTGTATGCGATCAATAATAGGCATAATTGTTCCGATGGTGACACAAAAAGGATATCAGGATTGGGTAACTAATAATCAGTCGTTATGGTGGAAAACTGCTAAAACGTGCATGGGACAATATTTAGGTTTAAATTTGACAAAAGCCAAATATGCTTATCAACTTATAAATGAAGTAGAAGAAAATCGCACGAGCAGATTATTTTTCCCCATGAGAGGGAAAAATTGGGAAAAAGCCATGTTTTATTGTTCCAGCCATCTACCCGGAACAATAGAAGGAATAGAGATAGAAGCGGAAACTTGTCCATCAGTATTCTATGAGGCCTTCGAATGGTTTCAGTTGGCAGGAATGCTGTTGGGACAAGGCCAAGGCTGGAATTCGTTTGATACAAAAGATATTGAGGGACTAGTGTGGCCATACATTCTCCATAGGAAAATAGCAGAGGACAAAGTAATGCACGAGTTTATGGCATTTCCAGAAGATCCTAGTGACTTAGATAGCCTGGCACTATTGCGTGATAGAACAAAAACGGCATCCGCCACAGGAATAATATACGCGCCCAATGCGAACGATTTAGTGGCATGGGACGCGGATGAAGTATTCGAAGTAAACGTAACCGAATGGGGGTCTCCATTCAGAGTAGGTACTTTAAAAAATGAGATGCTGAAGGATGGCTCTCCCCTATACTATTTTGAAAATGGTCGTGTACACCAACCACATCAAATATGGAAAGACATTACTAAGATAACTAAAGGACCAAGAAAGAGTCATTTAAAACTGAAAAACCAATGGGAAAAGTATAAACAGTTCCTCAGGAGGAATGAAACGAAGAATAGTACAGGAAAAATATTCATAGAAAGCTGGGCAGGTGAAGTTATGCCTCTCGGTGATGAGGAGATGCTAATGGATGTGCGACATAAAGGTGGATTTATGTCATCCACTATGCTGGAAAAAGGACTATTTAAGGGGAAAATAGGACTTCCGTATAGGATTGATTGGATACTCCCTGATCATTTAAAAACAGTCAAGAAATTTAGAGCCCGAACCAAAAGATGGGCGGATACGATGCAAACAGCATTCCCGTACGTTCATACTACATTAATGACTACGGAAAGATCTCTGCATGCGATCGTAGGGATATTATACGGGACGGATAAAGATGCACGAATCATACCAGGCAGTGCAGGCTTCATGCGTCAGTGGATACCTGTAGAATCTCAAACACAATATCCACAAATAAGGTGGCAACCTCTCTCTAAAGAGTATTTGCAGTTTAACGTAACATATTGGGCAAAATGTAGTAATTATACTAAGAGAATTGGTAGATGGGGGGAGAATAGCGAAGGTGACCAAATAAGAATCTATGAAGATAAAGAATTTCCGACTGACAGCTGTAAAAGCCCCAAATGTGGGGATGGATTCCATGTAATGCTACGCGATGCTATAATGAATCAAGAGTTAACTTTACAAAAGGAACTCAAACTGAAACGTATAGATGGGGAACACATGGAATCCTATTGGAGAATAGGAAAAACACATGTTCCAGAACAGATATACATTACGCTGTACCAAATTGGCCTAGAGTGGAAGCGCCTACAGGGTACCTGGAGAGCCTTAACCTAGGATATTTAATGTTTAATAGATACGTGTTTTATAGAGACATTTTGTGTAGGCGAGACAAAATAAATGGCAGAAGAACAAAAGCTCAGAATGACCATGACTTTTATCAGAACTACCACCAGTACAAAATGAACCAGAATTCTCCGTGGTTCATCCCTAAGCGCTGGGAAAACCGAACATGTACATATAGCTACTATAATCCACCAAATATAGTGGACGTAATTGATCCTTTTATGTGTAACGGATCAGAAAAACACTGGCAGAAAATTATAAGGCTTAGAGAGTTTGGTACGGGAGAACCAGGATGGTGGGGATTTACTAAAATGTTAACCAAGGCGACAGTTTACGGCGTGGGTCAAGGAATAGTGGATACGGTGGACTCGGTTACAGAAATGTTAAAACTAATATGGAAATATGTGAAGTGGATTTTGATTGCTATAGCAGTATTAATAGCAATAGCCGTACTATCAAAATTAATATCTACACTTAAATGTTTAAATTGGATATGTTGCTGCATATGTAGATTTGCCATGCGTCATAAAAAAGCAAGGCAGCAAAAAAAGGATAGGGAAGAGTTGATATTAATCTCGAGAGCAGTCAGAGAAGTTAAACGCGACATAAAAGACATGAAAAGAGCAAAACGTCGTGGTGCAGAAAAGGTACCTTCAGTTTAAGGTATTTTTGCTTTTCTGTTTCAGGAGTTTGCCAGAAGAAAAAAAGAATAATGACAATAATTACCTACTTCGTCCTCAAGCGAGCCGAAGAAGAGGAGAAGGGGAATAATAGAGTGAGATTTAATCTATGGGCAGAACAGTGTGTAGTAAAAGTATTGGCTTGCTTTATGACAATAGTAATAATACTTCAAATATCTGCCCTGAAAATAGTAACAGATAAAAATGAGGCAATTGACTGCTCAATAAGACCCAATTATACAATAAAAGGACCAAAATGCCTTTTAGAAGTAAATCAGACTACTCTCTACAGTTGGTCGGGGTTCATAAGAATCAAGCGACTGTACAGGGTCAAAAGTTCATATAAGGCAAAAACCTTACAGAGAGATGAGTTTGACCTTTATGCGAACTTTCACAACATCTGGTTGTCAGGTGAAATTACCTCGAACGGAAATGTTTCAAAACATCGAGAGGGGGATTTCTCAAAGTTCGCAGAAAAAGAAATATTCAATGCTGACTCTCTCAGACAGGAAGCTACGCGCCCTTTGAGCGTGATCATAACCACAGTGATGTGGGTTGGTGCTGTCTGCATGTGCTTAGGCCAACACCTTGAAAGCCGTGAGCATCAACGGAAATCCTGGTTGCGTCAAAAGGAGGAGCCTGCCTATGATAAAGAGAGCACTCATCCCAGTGAACCCGCAGGTCCTCAGCAGCACTGCAGAGCCACCACAACCCTTCACTGATTGTTCAGCATCACTCTGACACCTGATATCCTTTGAGAATTATGGCTAATTGCTCCGACATTGCCAATTACTCCAGCGGTAACTCATCCTCCTCAGGGGGACTTGACTTCCAGGTAGGAACTCAATTCTTTGACATATTTGTCATAGCATGTATTATAGCTGCGTTTGTACCCAGGAAGGACTGGCCAATGACCATTGCTGGCACAATTTCAGTGTTTGCGGTCTCATTGATCAGATTCCTCTCCCGAGGAGCATCTCCATTGCACGCTAGCATGGCGCTTTGGGTAGTAGGACACTGGCAGGCAGTGAGCCCAGCGCATCCTAAATTATGGTGGTTCCTCTGTTCAGTTGTGTATATCCTCGACACAATATATACAGAGGTAGCGGTACGCGTTTGCCAAATCCACCTTTACAACCCTGTAATGATAGGCAGGGTGCTTATTTATATAATAGGGACCATGGTAGCGGCAATTATTATGCTCTATGGACTTAAGAGGAATTTACACAAATTAATTTATGATATGCTGTGTCAATGGATGATCATCTTCATGTGGATATTAATGCAACGAGCTTTAGGAGGAAATACAGTTTATGCAGCAATCTTTTACATAGGACATGTAATGGGACGTAGTTTCCCGATATTACCATTTGGAAGTACAAGACGAGTTGCTAGTCTGGAACTTGACAATGTGGGTTCAACTCCTAATTCTCCTCTTTAACTTTTTCCAGAGCCAACTCATGGCAGGAGGAGATGGTTACTACCATTCCTTCTGGACTGAGGGAAGTAATGGAGGAAGGGATATCGAGGGCAAAACAGATACCTGGAAAATAGTTATGAAGGTCAAAGGAACCTCCCCAGAACAAAACATTACCAATCCTAAGGATTTGCAGGAACATTGGATGTATCTTGCCAATCCTACACCGACCCTGATAGAGTATTTAGGATCATTTGACGGAACTGAACGGCCAATGCATTGTGACATAGAATGCACAAGAGGAGTAATTTTCCTCACTCACGATGGAGAACAAACTCTCCAGGTGCCAATTCAAACAGGGCGTGGTAAGGGAATGTACTGGACACAGAGACAAAAACTCCCCTACAAAATTGCAGGCTGGGGCTCTGATGTCTGTATGCTTAGAGAAGGAGTCCCAATTAATGAAAAAGAGGACAAAGTTATACTGGGTGAACTTTGGGCCTTTAATTTCCCATCGTCCATAACCTTCCCGGCATTGACTTTGAAATGCCTGAGAGTTTATGTGAAAGCTTTGGGACCGGAAACTTGTGGGTGGATCAATAATGGCAACCTACACAAAGCACAACTTTATAAGGGAACAGTATGCGCTATAAAACAGAACCAATTTGAAAACCCAGTTCACTCAGATTATGATTATTTGGTGGATCCAGCTAACCCCTGGGGACCAAATAATATGCATGAAGGTCTTAGACCACCCGCTAAGGGCATAGCCCAAAGGCTGTTTTTGCAGCAAGTCAATTTCATCTTAGTAGCCCCCTGGCAGGGAAAAGATTTTAGTGCTAGGGCAGAACCATGGCTCCGGAAGAAGCTGGCTTCGTGGAAACTTTGCACCTCCCCTGTGGTCCGCGGAGGCTGGACTAAGGATCAGTGGCAGTGGATCAAGGATCTGGTGAGAGCAGGAGGCAACCGGCAGATACTTCCAGTGGGCTGGTACCATGAGAAGGGCAATGGATGGTGGGCTGCTTGGTGTGAGGCGAATGTCCCCCTTTATGAAGGCGACGGACCAGAGCATCGCTATGCTGCGGCACTGCATCACAGTTGGTCAGCTCGGCGTGCAGCAGGAGCAAGGGCAGCCAGTCCTGACTCGGGCCCCACTTTGCCAAGGTCCCGACGTGATCCAGTTACCATCCGTGACTTTCCGTCACCGCCACAAGGAAGCGGTAACCGGGATCAGAGCTGGAGACAACGTGACATGAAAAGAAGGGCCCCGATGCCTAACTCAGGTGTGGACACTCCGATTGGCGTCAGAATATCAGGTGACCAAGATATTCTGGATGAGATCACTCGAGTACTGCTGGCCCGGGTGGCGGTTTGGGCAACTCGGTCACCGGGGGTGTCGGAAGGGAACGAAGTAGGCGTGCCGCCTCCCGCCAAGCGGAAGGAGGGCGAGCTCGAAAAGAATCCGACTGGCACTCCTGAATGGCCTGTGATGCGTGTACTCCGTCCTGTGATTACCCCGTCTCTTGATACCCTTGATGAGATTCCCGAAGGATTCGGAGGGGATTTGGAGACGGGAGAAAGATGGATGGAGACCACCCAAGAGAGCTCTCCGCAGTTTCTTGGCTTTAATGAAGACGAGGGAGCCCTCCAGATGATGGAGGAGCAGAGATATTCACCTTCATCCCCTCGAGAGTCACCAGCCTCACCTGATGCACCTAATGGCCCATATTCTCCAGGCTCTGAGGACTATGGACCCAAGTGTGGAGAACATTGCGAATATTGTAATAAGGTAGTTGGAAAAGGACTGAAGGCTTTGGTTCTTTCCTCACCTAACCCTGCCCACCGCCGGATTGCCGCTAGTTTTCCGGATCCTGACGAGCCGCAAGACCTGCCGTTTGCTGAGTCATCCGAGGAGGACTCAGTCGATCCAGTGGATGCTATTAAAAAGGAGTACTAATACCACAGTGACATTCAGAGACTCTTATGTGTTGATCCTGACGAAGATTTCCGGAGGGGGACACGGAGTCCTGAAGACATCTGCATCATTTCAGGGACAGTGTAGGAACCTCTTTATGGGGCTCAAGCAGGTCCTGAGGGGGATGTAGGATAAAGTCACTTTTTGGGTTAAGTACCAGCTTGAGCTTATTGCTTATTTTTAGCTTATTATAATTAGCTTATTTTACTTTAGCTTATTTTTATTTTATGTTTTTATACTTTTATAAATCAGTTTATATTGTGTTTAGTTTATGACAGGAAGTAACCCAGCGAAGCCTTAAGCAGGAAACTGGAGGCCCCTTTGAAGGGGAGATAATTATTAAATGATACTTAGAAATGTAGAAATGTTTAACCACAAAAACCAAAGTGTTGCTTTATGACGCAAACAGAAAAATGCTTAATCATTGTGACTTACAAGATTTTAGTATAAATACATGTGTGTTAGAATCATTCTGGGCTCATGTCTCTTCGCCTTGAGGACATCAGCTCAGATTGATAAATCATTCGTGCTTCGGCATTTGTGTACAATCTGTGCTAAGAAAACCTGTTTTTGTATCCCTCCTTTTTTACCATTTTTTATTAAAAATCAACAAAGACAAGTTTTTGCTTCTTTGGTGAGTGAATCACTTGGACTTTTTCGTCTGAGTTAGAATTATTATCTGGGCGTGTGTACTTTAAACTGGGACTTGTGATAGAGTGTGGTTGCCTAAAAGCTAAAGCTGAGGTTATAAGTGTGTGTGGTACTACTAAGGTGAGAGGATAGGCAGTTTAACGTCAGGCATTATATGCCACCGGTCTAGAATGACCGGGACCACTGTCTAGGTGGGGTCTCTGGAAAGAGATAGCTCATTGTGTCACCAGGGAACCGACAGAATATAGAAATAGATTCATAGTCCCCGAAATTAAAGGAAGACTTCTCTCTGAGGGAGGAGCAAGAGTATAGCGAATCACCGTTACCGGAGAGCAAGTAAAACACCTCCGATATCCCAGTCTCCTGCCTGACCAGATCAACGAACGATATCCTAGATTAACGCCTAAAAGAGATTCTTTGTGGGACTTAATCCTCGGTATCAAGTAGTGTACGAACCCAGGTCCGGGCTAAACTATTGGTAGACGGGATCTTTAGCCTAAGTGAGGGGGAGGAGCTGTCGCACCTCACCCAAGGCCCAGGGGATACAAGGCAGTACGGGACCAGGCGCAGCGGCGTCTGAATCACCCCTGGGGCTTAAGTCAAAATTCAGCGACAGTTTGTTCATAACTTCACAATACTCTCTACTGAGACAGACAAAACCATTGTTGTTCAGACATTCAACATGACCAAAGAAATTGTATTGTTCTCAAATGAGAGTGAAAAATAAAACACCCAATACAAAACCCAAGATAAAATAAGTAATATTAAAGTTAGCTTAAGCAAACATCCATCCATCCATTTTCTTCCACAAAAAGCCAACCAGCAGGTGAAACAGAGACATTGCATTGTAAAGATGAGATGATACTGTGTAGGCTAATTGATTAATTAATCAGACTCATAGGTATTTTAGCCTACTACTGGCAATTTTGCATAATTACATTACATTTAACACGAGGAGCAGCCACAAGCCTCCTCCAGACGCTTCATATAGCCTGTGATTGGTTATGGGGGGGTCGGTTTGCCATTTTTTCAGGTCAGAGCAACTGCCCCTCAAAATTCCTGTGCACGTCCCTGGGTCATGCAAAGTGAGATCATCAAGAGGGGGAAAGGGAATTTTTCTCCCCAAAATGGGTGGTTGACATCTTAGTTTTTATTGGCTGGAATGACCCCAGATTGCATCTAGACTCCAAAAATTTGCCCCCGGACCCCTTTAGCTTTCCGGTGACTTTCAGCTTTTTTCATTACTGGTCACTTTCATCCCTGTGACTAGCAAAGATTCTAGAGGGCTACGCTTTGATAGGTTATCAACTTTGGTTATCATGAGTGCGATGTCATTCTGTGAGCCTGAAAATAGAATTAAATAGCTGAACTAAATCGTAAATGGAAGTGCTTCTGTCAATTCATTGAATGTTCAAAATATTATGAATCTTTATTTACAAAAATAAATAAATACATTTAAAAAATACACATTAGGTGGCTATTCTTGTGCATACATTAACAATGACACATGTTTATGGCAATAGAGCATTATTAATATACCATGTATGTGCTAGAAATGGGTGAACCACGCCGGGCGGTGTCCCACATTGTTCCTCAGAAACATACCCCTTGTTCCCCCTCGGGCTTATTAGCAGGTGATCACCCTACTCGACCACCACCATCACTCATGCACACACCACTTTCATACTAGACAATGTGGGTGAAGTGCCTTGCCTAAGGACTTGTGGCTGGTGCCCCACTGTGGCACCTGATTTTCCCAGCAGTCTACTAACCGGGCCTGGCCTTGCTTAGCATCTGAGGTCTGACAGGATCAGGCTTTGACTAGCCGATATGGACAATGACTGATTAATGACTATGTAGTGGCTAGAATAATATGGTAAAGAAGCTCAGATTGAATTGACATCTGAAACAATTGGTGCAGTTGGAATGACAATATCATTGATTGCTGTTAAAATGTCAGTCATCAGGCCAACTTGCCTTCTCTAAAGGCAGAATTGGTGTATTACATGGGCTGGACATTTTGACCAGCACACCTTGCTCTAAAAGTGATTCTATAACGCCTGCTATGCCTTTAACGGCTCTTGGAGATGGCGGCGTGGACACATGCAACAGCTGCTCTCGGTACCAACATTACAATGTTTTTGTGTGTTTTGACGCGTAAATAACTTTGTTTTTGTTCGTCGACGTCTTTGTCATGTGAGTCTCCTCAAAGGCGCACATACAGCCGGGAGTTTCTGCTCAACATTAGCAAAAACAAGGCTACAAACAACTCATACATCGAAGGGCTATGGGACACACAAACAGTGGTCTGCTCCGGAAGCACTTACCCCCACCGACCCCAACTCCTAGATCTCACCTGCACTGGAGGCACCACAAGTGGTGCGAGAGGAAACAGAAGAGGGGTAAACGCGGAGGCATTCAAAACAGGCTAGCTGCAAACCCACACAAGCCGGCGATCCCCACCACCGTACTGTCTAATGTACGCTCGGCTCGCTGGATAACAAGCTGGATCATGTACGTTTACTTCGAGCTACTCTAAAGTCAGAGAGTTGTGTCCTTGTATTCGTGGAAACATGGCTCAGCAACAGCATCCCGGACAGCGCCATACAACTCCACCATCTAGCATGCTACCGGGCAGACAGAACTCTTGTCGAAGGAGGTAAGACTCACGGAGGGGGACTCTGTTTATATCAACAATGTCTGGTGTTGGGACGTGGTTATGGTCTGTAAACATTTTTTACCCCTGCTACAGACTATGATCATCAAGTGCAGACCTGCTGAGGGAATTCACAGCCATACTACTTGTTGCTGTTTATATCCCTCTTAGCTCCAATAATAACAACAGGCGTGAGGCACTATATAATAGCCAAAAAGCCTCTCAATTATAAATAAAGCTAAGATTAAGATTAAGATTAAGCCTTTATTGGTCTCACACACAATGACACACAGTGATACACGGGAGAAATTTGACTTCTGCATTTGACCCATCATTTTTCAGGAGCAGTGAGCAGCCATCTATCGGCGCCCGGGAGGCAGTACCATGAAGGGTCTTGCCCAAGGACCCACACTGGTTAGGGTTAGCTAAGCATAACCTTGATCACAATGCACTTCGTATTCTATATTTTTCTTTGATTCTTCCCTATTTTATATACTGTGTTGAAGTATGGGGTAATAATTACCAATGTTCAATCAATCAATCCACTATTTCTTCTGTAAAAAAGGGCCGTGCGGATCATTCACAAGGTCGGCTTCTTAGAACACACTCATGATCTTTTTACTCAGTCAAAGTTATTCACATTTTATGACCTTGTAAAATATTATACAGTGATTATGCTTTTTAAAGCATTTAATAAACAATTGCCAAAAAATTATCAAAAATGTTTTGCTCTTAAAGAGAACATTTATAATCTGAGAGGTTATGGAAACTTCATTTTGCCGAATGTTAGAACCACTTGTAAAAGTTTCTGTGTGACTGTATGTGGGGTAAAAATGTGGAATGCTCTGGATTTACAGCAAAAGCTCTGCCAAAATATTCACAAATTTAAGTTCTTGTATAAAGACCTGGTCCGGTCTGAATACAGAGAGACAAGTTTGAATGAATCGTCAAATGGCACTTTTCTGTATCAGTTTTGCTTTTTGGGGTTTTTTTTGTACAAGAATGGAATTTGCCTTTTTTTGTTTTTGTGTTTCTTTCATCTGAGCTAATAAGGAAGCTAATTGATCATTTAAGTTATGTTTTGGAGGACGGGCAGGATTTAATAAGTTTTCTTCTTGTAAATGTATTTGACTGTATATTGGTTACCTGTATTTATTTCCTTTTGTTGACCTGCTCGAAATAAATACATAAATGAAATGAATGAATGAAAGGCCTGGGCGACCAAGGGATCGAACCCAGAACCTCCTCGCTGTGAAGCATGGGCTAGCCACTCAGCCACTGTGCTGCCATTTACACATACAATCAACATTTAGAATGATGTACAAATCATATAAAACAGTTACAAGTTAAGGAGGCTGTCTCAAATGTTCTCAGTGTGGATTTAAAGTCATTCAGTGATTAGATTTTAGATTTTAGATTTTTGTCTTAGATAGTTTTTTGTTTTGTTTCATCTCTATATTGTTAGGGTTAGGGCATGTTGCTGATTGTGCCATGTAATAAAGTCTATTTAAAATACTAACTGGATGATTATGAGTTTTAGAATATAATCTATTTTTTACACTGCACTGACCAAGAATTTAAAACTTATATCAGGTTATTCATCTTGTTTTCAGATTCATTATCTACTATTTACTAGACCAAAGACTGCTTACTTCTAGTCTAGAGGGAGTTTATTTTAAGATAACTTGTCATGTAAAATGATCTTGCTGCATGGACAGATAATGTCACTACTAAGTCATTTTCTTCAAGCTTTTTTGCAGTGTACCACTTGATCCATGTACTTTCCCCCATAAATACTTTGATTGCACTTTATGTCAAATTCCTTCACATGTCTGCCTCACCACACAAAGAGGAACACGGCATTTTCACGGAATGGTCATATTTTTGGAGGTAGATTCAATGAGGGCACGTGAAGCTACCTTTGTTTCCTCAAAGTCCATCGTATTTAGTAGTTTGAATCAGGTCTAAACCAGAACTGAACCAGATCTATGATAGTATGGCTCATGTTTCAGAATGGCTAACCCACTCCTGCTTAAAACTCAATGTAAACAAAACAGTTGAAATGTTCTTCTCAAAATCCAACCTTGCAAATAATCTGCCAGATATTCATGTTTCTGGGGAAAAAAATTCAAGTTGTGTCAGAATTCAAATATCTCGGGATCCTTATAGACTCACAACTAACATTCAAATCTCACACAAAAGGGTCTGCAATCGTGCCAAACTGAATATTTCAAATTTCCGGTTCATAAGATCACATCTATCATTACAGGCAGCTAAAATGTTCATGCTATGGTCCTATCACACATAACATACTGTCTACACTAAAACCCATAGAGTCACTATACAAACAGACAATCAAAATACTGGATAAAAAAACCTTTAAGACATCACCACTGCACCATTTTACAAAAATATAAACTGTTAAGTTACGAGAATGTCATAAAATATTCAAATCTCTGTCTCATATACAAAATCATTCATGGTCTGTCATCTCCTCCACTCAGTTCATAAACATCAGAATCAGAATCAGAAAAAACTATTATTGCCATTGTCAAGTAAACACAATTCACAAAACTAGGAACTTGTCTCGGTGATAAGGTGCGAACATAAAACACTAAATAATAATAGTAATAACTAGAGTATAGACACTAAATAATAATAATAACGAAAATATAGCTATAATATAGTAAAAAATAATAAGCAATCCAAATAACAAAAAGTTTCAGATGAGCAGCATCAGAACAGTAGTGCAAACATGACATAATTAAAGTGACTAGGACCACCACACACAGAGTGACCAGAGGGGCGGCCCGAGGGGACTGTATTGTTCCCTTGCGTAAAAGTGCACTCAGTCAGAGCACCTTTTCTGTTACAGCTGCCCAGGAGTGGAACTCTGTCCCCTCAAACATCAGAGAACTGTCCACATACAACCTGTATAAAAAACATCTAAAAAACTGGTTCATAACACATCAGACCTGTCATCACTAATGTTTATTATTTTCTTTCCTCAGACTCCACTGTGCTGCCTCTTGTGTCTCTGCTGTCTTGTTGTGATGTGTGTGGGATTTTTTTAACTGTCGATAATTTTAAAGTTTTATGTACACTGTATTTATCAACTGGATTTATAGTTTTAGCTAAAATTTTACTACTTGTTAATAATTGTATATTGTTCATTGTGTAATTTTATTTTGTTATCATTGTTTTTAGGGAGACCACAACAGATGAAAATCCCTGTTAATTAATGTACACTGTCCCTGTCAAATAAACCAATAAATAAAATAAATAAATAAATAAAAAATAAATAAAATAAATCTGACCCGGGTCAAAACCAGCACTCTCTCGTTGTCTATCTCGCTTTTATACTTCATATTTTGTTCCAAATTAGATAATATCATCAATTTACTCCACAACTCACCATCACACGACATCTGTTTCTTTGGCGCCATCTAGTGTATAAATGTAAAACAACAGTCATAATACTGTTGCACAAATATGATTTAATGTTTATATTTTATATTCATATTAATATTCAACCCCAACTCCATAGACTTTTTAAGAAATATTTTGGCTGCATCTTTTATACTGTAGCAGTTTAGCGCTTGTCAAAGCAAAGAAGCGCATTGAACACTCTGAAGTACTCTGAACCAATCGCAGAGCGGAACATTCGCTGAGCCAATCAAACGCTTCGATAAACTGAAGTGATTGACAGCCGTGTCCCATTTCACAGAGCGCGCACGGAAATGGGACCCAAACACGGTAAAATAGTCACATAATTAGCCGTGGATGCAGAGTCTACCGGTCGTGTGTGGGACTGTTGTTACCGGGTGTCATTTGAGTGTTTATTTTGTGTATCAAAACTGCCCGTTTTGTACTTAGAATTGTGTAATGCTAATCGCGAGTTAGCGACTTAGCATGCTAACGCTAGCTTAGTTGTAGCTTCACTGTATATGCAAAAGTATAGACATTTTATTGAATAGAAATGCTAAAGAGACACTTTTTAATGCACAGCGGACCAAGGCCACTCTCTTTGGACCCTGCTGAGGATATTATTTCCTGAAGCCTAAGTTCTGCCTGAGCCATTTGAACTCGGGACTCGGACGTGTCATGTGCCCAGCCTTGTTACTTCCCCACTGATTGGAGCCACGGTTCTGTGAGTAACAGTAAAACCCTGTGCACAGTTTTATTTTGGCTTGCATAGGAAGTGAAGCAGCCATTTTTTAGTTTTAAGGCCCCTATGCACCCGAGCAACATCAGGCCTGCAACAAAATTGAATTGAACTGGTTACAAGTCAGAGGTTACAAATTTGACTGAAACACAAGGGGTTCTGGGTTTTCATTGTGTCAATTGTACTATCATTCAAAGTGTATTGAACACACAGCTATTTTATTTGTTTTAAAATTCCCTTAAGTGACTAAATTCTTATGTTCACATTTTACACAGTGAGTGTG